>ML798341.1:144305-157120 GCA_009831015.1 Picea engelmannii | reverse complement strand
CTCATTCTAATCTTCCAGAAGGCAAAATTTGTTCCATCAAACAGAGGGGGCTTAGAGGTTGAAGTCCCTTCATGACTTGTCATGTTTAAGCTTACAGATCTACCTTTAAATAAAAGGAACCTGCTCTTATACCAATTGTTTTAAATACTAAAACAACTGAGCGGGGGGGGGGGATGAATCAGTTGTTTATGAGCTTAAACAATTTTATACCTTTTAAATATTATTAATCTTCCCTCAAGTGATCATCAACAATATACAACATATGGATAGCAAAAGTAAAGACCATCAGTCACACATAAAGTTCATACAGAGACAGATTCTCACGAGGAAACCCATAAAGGGAGAAAACCTCTTCTTCTTCGAAATGATAGGCAGTCTTTTTCAGTTCTGTACATCATTTACAATTGAGCACCAACTCAATGTGAGGCTGCTACCTCTGTTTTACAAGCTGCAACTTGTTTAAGAGCACCAACTCTCTAGTTTCTCTAGCACCCACTAGAAGGAAGCACCAACTCCCTGAATATTCCAGCACCAACTTCCTGAATGTTCCAGCACCAACTGGATGGAAACACCAACTTCCAGTTACACAGGCTCCAACCTGAATAAGAGAGAACACTTGTTCTCCCTAGCACCTCCCTGCCACCCTGATTTCTCTGGCTGCAACCAGATGGAAGCTACAACTTCCTATGTTCAAGCTCCCACTTGAACCTCTGAGGACAACAGTCCTCCCAAGCACCTCCCAACCTCCCTAAAATATCAAATAATGAATACACAGGAAATTACCCAGATAAATCAATTCTTACCTTCCTTTCTCTGTTTTGTAATTCTGACCTTTCACAAACTGTTCTGCAAATCTTCTCTTCCTCTGTCTGTTCAACAGGTCTGCTCTGCATCAACTCATTATGTTATTTTGCTCTGCGTTTTTCTCTTACTCTGCTCTTCTTCAACTCGTTTTCTTATTCTGCTCTGCGTTTTCTCTTGCTCTGCACTTCTGCTCTGCGTTTCATTTCACTCTGCACATATATTTCCTTTCTTACCACGCATCCTTTCGTACTGTTTCATTCCTTTCCTGTCCAGAACAACCAACTCAACACAGTCTGCTTCATCTTCCTTTTATACACTCGAACACAGCGGTTCAACTTCCCAACTCCTTAGGCAAAATGACGACAATTGTTTAAGCAACTGAAACGCCAACTGATTGGCAATCATGAGTCCATTTCACTAACGGATTTGTAACTGAAAAGTTAATCTGCGAGAAAGGACAGTAACCCTCCGATCAATGCTTGATCCAACAGTTTAGATCCGATCGAGACTTCACACATCGTGATTTCGGCATTCTTGGCACTCAGAGTTTTTGTCACTTACAAATCCCGATCCCCGAAACTCCACGAAGAAGTCAGATCAATGGTCCAGATCACTTCTTTATTCAACGGCTGCGATTAAATCATGATTTCGCATATCGCGAAATCGACATTCTTGTTGCATTGTGTTCTTTGCCTCTCTATGTCGCAATTCGCGAAGCTTCGATGTGGAGTTTGATCAACGGTCCATGTCTGATATTAACTTGACGGCTACGATTGAATCGCGAAATCGCGGTTTTTGTTGCATTTGTTTCAAATCTCGATTCACGAAACTCCGATACGAGCTGTGATCAACGGTCCAGGTATGATCTTGATTCAATGGCTGTGATTGAATCGCGATATCGCATATCGCGAAATCGGAGTTTTCGTTGCATTGTGTTCTTTGCCTTTTGAATTCGCGATCCCTGAAACTCCGACACAGGCTGTTATCAACGGTCCAGATCTCATTCTCAATTCAATGGCTGTGATTGAATTGCGATATTGCATATCGCAAAATCGGGGTTTTCGTTGCATTGTGTTCTTTGCCTTTTGAATTCGCGATCCCTGAAACTCTGACACAGGCTGTGATCAACGTTCCAGATCTCATCGCGATTTTGCATGTTGTGATTACGCCCACTTCTCCTTGCACTTTAAAGAGCGTGCAAGTTATCCTTGATCCGACGATTGTTGAGCTCTGCGCTCGGATCTGACGGCTGAGATCTGTCTCCCTCTTCAACGATCAAAGATTCTTCTTCAACCTTTCGCTCATTCGCTGCCTTCGATCATTCACTTCTCTGAACTTGTCTTCTATTTGCCTGTCTCTTCCTATCATCTTCACTGTTGCCATCAATGACAAGCATTGTGTTCGCTGTCTGTTAACTGAATTTGCCAACATACACATGGGCTTCACCTTGTTGACCAATATCTTATCACGCTCATTCATAAAGGGGGTTTTTTAATTGTGAAAAATAGGGTCAATATATTATAGGTATCGGGGGAGGGGATGTGGAGTATGGGGAATTTATAAGTATTTTGGGGTATAAAAACTAGCATATGGTAAAAATAAGGGATATCTAGTAAAAATAAGGGTTTTTTATTGGAAATATGTATTGGGAGGGGGGTTCAACCAAAGGATTTTGGGAGATATTTTTCAATATCTAGTGAAATTAGGGGTATTCTTTAATATACCACGAACGCACGTGCTATGTCATAGGTTCACTAAGTGGAGACCCCGTGTGCGATTACCACTCCATGACTAACCATAACACCACATATGCGCCACCTATATCCAAACTCTTTGATTCAACCTGTGTGGCATGTGGGGTCTATGTATCGCAGGCTGGTCCTCTACCTCATCCTGTTGGGGAGGCTCATCCCCAACATATGTGTCAATATCTACAAAACTATCAATAATAACAATAATACAATTGAAACAAAATGTTACAATAAATTACAAGTGCATTAAATAAGACATACAAATATGCAACTAGATTTATCAAAACATAACTATAATATTACCTCTATTATCTGATGGTTAGGTTGTTTGTAAATGTGGTGTTTGGACATCCTCTCCAATCCATCTCTGAGTATGGGTATTGTACAATATCAAGGACATGATTGTCTTCTCCAGCCAAAAAATCACATACCTCTCTACCAATTGCAGTACACGGCCACTCAGACATGCTCCTCTTGGGAAACAACTGCCCCCACATGTGCATACGCACATCAAATATGGTCCTACGAGGCAAGCAGGGTAATCCTAGTCGAGTGGCATGAACCTTCTCAAAAAAAAATGTAAATATATTTGACGTGAATGGGAAGAATCTCCTCCCAGATAAAATGGCATGAAAGTGATCCAACGTAAAATAAAACTATCTCGAAAAAAATCTTTGTCCACCTAATCAATCAATGTCTCTACACTAAAATATATACATAACACATCAAAGATCAACTAATGTGTTTCCTATCATAGGTAAAGTGTGATATTGTCACGATAATAAGACACATACACGTAACCTCCTCTCTATGAACATAACTCATCCACATATGACCATCAGGAACATATAATCTTGAAGTGGAAAGAATGTGTAGGCTAAAATATCTCTGCACATATGCCAGCTAGGTCTCTCCTGCAACACAAAGTGATATATCGGGGGATTGGGCCCAAACCTCCACCCTCCTAGACAACTCAATGATGAAATAAACATCCTCCTCCGTGGGCTAATACCACAGATTGAGACCGATGCTAAATGCTTGTCAATCATGATCCCAATGATGGATCAATTGTTGTAACAACAGAGAGTTCCCCCTGAGGGATGCACCCTCCTCATAAAACTTGAGGAGGCAAACATCCCTCAAAAGGTCATGTGTTTATGGTGTAATAGGGTGAATGAACAACTTCCTCTCCCTCTCTCAGGCCTCCCACTCATGTACAAAAGTCTATGGTTTGACTCATTGTTGTTCTTGATCCTCCTCATCACTGTCGTATATGATTCACATACAAATATTTTTATGCACATATATATAGATAAAATGAATTGAAATTATAAAACACACACACATATATAAATAACTTGTATTTAACAAAAACTAAAATTAATTTATGTTTGCAAAATAATGTAGAAAAGTAACCGACGTGCCTAAAATTGTCATTGTGCACCGCTCTTGGTGCTCTATATTAGAAAAACAACATCGCCATGTGATGTAGTTACATTCATGCACAGGTGCTCCACATTTATTATTGCACCCCATGTATTTTAGTAGTGGGTCCCATAAGACGCAATGTGTTGATAAATTGGGAAATATTTGGCCTCGTGTTGTGCTTGTTATAGCACCAGTGTATTTTTTGCAAGTAGGGGCACCGATAGGTTATATTGTTTTCTTGCAAATTAATCGATGCAATGTGTTAATACGAACACATTGGTGATACTATGTTATTGGAGCACCTCCATTTTGTTTAGTGGTGCATTGTGTTGTATAGAGCATCGGTAACTAGGCTTCCAATCAAACGCCCCAGTATGCCAAGTTGTTAAATAATTTTCCCAGTGCGGTTACTTGAACAACACTAGGTGCATTTGCTTAACATGGATGCACCGCTACGCTAAATTTTATGTTTTGTAAACCTAGCGGTGCGCTTTGTTCAATTGAGCGCACCGATGCTCCAGAGTTCCCAGAGCACCAACATGTTGTTTAGCGGTGCATTGTGCTGTATAGAGCATCGGTAATGGACCATCCAACAAGATTCCCTAGTATACCAAGTCATTCAATGTTTTATTGGGGTGGTTCGTTAAACCACACTGATGCATTTGGTTAACATGGACACACCACCATGATAAAGTTTATGGCATGTAAGCTTAGCGGTGTGCTTTGTTAAATAGAAAGCATCGGTGCACCAGTGTTCCCAGAGCACCGACATGTTGTTTAGCGATGCGTTTTCTTCTATAACTCACCGGTGATGCAACATCACGAAAGATGCACCGCTCTGTTTATTTTTTAAAATTTATCACGGTGCTTTTATTCAAACAACACAGATGTGTATTATTATAGTTTATGCATCAGTGGACCACGTTTATTCTCACACCATCATGTATTTTAGAGATGGATCCCATAAGATGCACTGTGTTGTTATATTGTGAAATATTTGTCCCGTTGTCGTGCTCTTTACAACACTGGTGCGTTTTTTGGACCTAGGGGCACCGCTAGGTTAAATTGTTTTATTGCAATTTAAGCAGTACAATGTGTTAATGCGAATGCATTAGTGCTACCCTGTTATTGGAGCACCGAGGTTTTGTTTAGCGGTGCGTTGTGTTGTATAGAGCACCAGTAACGAGGTGTCTAATGAGAAGCCATGCTATGCAAAGTCGTTCATTGTTTTGTTCGCTACAGTTCTTTTAATAGAATCGGTACATTTGGCCGACATGGACGCACCACCACGCTAAATTATATGGGATGCAAACTTAGCGGTGCACTTGGTTCAATTGAATGCACCGGTGCTCCAATGTTCCCAAAGCACATTCATGTTGGTTAGTGACGTGTTGTCTTATTTAACACATTGAAGATGGGGCATCACAAAATATGCATTGTTATGTTTATTTTTTTAAATTAATCACGACACTTTTGTTTGAACAACATCGGTGTGTATTGTTAGAGTCTACACACAGGTGACGGTGCTTACTGTGCATTTATGCACATGATGCACCGCTTTGGGGCGAGCCAAACCGTTCATGTGCACTACATGGAATTGCAAAAAAAAAGTTAGAAACATTATTGAATTTCAAGCCAAATTCAAATTTGAATCGGATAAAAATGCAAATAGGAAGGTCACCAACAATTTATCTGGAATCTTATGTCCCAAGGAGGCATTGTTCCTCTGTTGAGAGGAAATGAAAATTCATGGTAATTTCCAAAATTTGGAAATGTGTAGAATCTACTAAAGGAGCTATTGAAATCGTTGTAGAGCACCACAAACAGGGCGTCCTTGAAAGAAGAATGAGTATCAGTTCTTGCTTGAGAGTTTGGAAGCATAGGATGAAGTGTAGGAATGAAAATCAGTTTGGTAATTTTTTTTATTTACCCTAACGCAGTGCACCTCATGATATGGATACGCACCGAGTCATAATATTCAACAACACCAGGGCACCTTATTCGGTGCTTGTTTTTTTTATTATAACGTGTGACAATGCTTCCAAGTAGTTAAGCATTGGGGTGTCATTTTTATATGTGCATAATTGTTCCTTATAGGTGCACTAGTAAAAAAAACTCCAACTATCCACCTCCACTATAAACAGAGAAATGATAAAATTTTCAAGTAGGCTCCATAAAAACCTCTACTACAAGATATTCTCCTTGTAATGTATATATTTGTATGAGTGATCAGATTTATCTATTAAAAGAAGGCCTTGTTAGCTCATTAATAAACCCTTCATGTTGTGTTTTTGGAAATATCTCGATCTCCCAGCAAGAATATTTTCCATCTTGGGTACTTTCTTGGACACATATAACTTGTACAATTCAAAATAAAGCAGGGTTTGATACTAGTTAGACACAAATAGAAAGAAAATGAGAGAACTTATATACCATGAAATTACTAAACTATTGAGATACTTGAATTTTTGCTTCATGTTCTCTAGCTAAGAAACACTTTATGTTTTACTGAGGCAATATGTAACCCCTTAACTATTATCTCTTTTATTTGCACTGCCTCCTTCTTCTTCTTTGTTTTTTTTTTTCTTTNTGGGGGGGGGGGGGTTAACACCACTATCATTGTGATGTCTTCAAAGATGTCAAGTAAAGAGTGCTTGATAAATATCTCAAACTTCTATTTGACATAGGGATCATCAATTTAATGTGTGGTTTTGTAATGCTTGCCCCAACCACTACCACATGCACACATTCAGAGGTGAAGATTAAACAAATCCAAACTCAGTGTGAACACAATAAAGGTGAGAAGGCTTACTATAAGGTTCCACCTCGTCATTGTTTATAATACAATGTGTGTGTGTGATCCCGTGGCATCCAAAACCCCTAATCCATTGACCTAAGTTAGCCAACAACCCTAATTCCTTACACGAAATTAGAAAAATCATTGACAAAAACCATGTACCAAAAAACCACTAAAAAAAACGCAAAAAAGACCAATTTTTTTCTGACCTCGGGACAAGGGGGCTCCGCCCCCCTCAAACCCCCTTATGAACCCCCCCGCCCCCCACGCGCCCAACGTGAAAATGCCCATAGATCCTCTACACTAAGAGAACTTCTCAGTCCTCGCAAATTTTGTTAATGAATTTGCAACATTCTTCAAAGTGTCCACTTTCATCAACAACACTTTCTTTTCTTCAAACATGTCTCCCACAAAATGATATTGAACATCAATGTGCATTGTCCTTGAATGATAAGGCGGGTTCTTTGCCAAGAAGATTGCTCTTTGACTATCATAATCTATCCTTACAACTTGTTGTACTAACCCAATATTTGAACACAATATCTATAACCATATTTCTTCCTTGCTTGCATGAGTGGCTACCATGTATTCAGCTTTTGTAGTTGAGAGTGCCACTACAGACTATATTTTTCTCATCCAATTGATTGCTCCTTCAAATAGGTTAAACACATAGCTACTTGTAGATCTTCTGCGATCCAGATCTCCAGCCCAATATGCATCAACAAACCCATTGTTGATGCTAGTGGTAACATCGGACAAGTATTTCCGCATAGGTCTATGTGTCTAAATGCATGGAACTCGTCCAAATCCTTCTACTCTTGAATTTACTTTAATTAAAGAAATTATTAAAGTAAATTGTTTTTATTAATGAATTATGTAATTAGTTAATTGATTTATTTAAGGAAAGTGTTAAAAGTAATTAGCATGTTTATAAATCTCAAGTGACTGTGAGAAGTAATCTCAACCTTCGATCACTTTGGAGATTAGAAATTGATTATAACTCATGATTATAAAAGCAAGGCTAGGGTGAAGGAGGAACACACTGGATACTTGACACTTGATAGGAATTGTGTTGAGAGAGTCAACACACAGAGTATTGAATCAGGAAGGATTGTGATTCGAGATCTTCGATAGGTGGAGAAGAACTTTCATCCATAGATCAGGTCAAGGAGAAGAGAGAAAAGAGGCAACACAGGTGGGTTTCAGTCAGAGGAAGTCACGGGGAAGTGTTGGGTCGTACAGAGCTTGTTGTATAGTCCTTTTGTACATGTATGTGGGTTTATGTGGAGACAATCGTGTACATACGCAGGTTTGTTGAAGCAAAGTCATGTACACCTCTAAAAGCATGCAGTTTTGGTTCCTACAACAGGTCCGACTTTTCCAAGTTTGTCTGCAGTTGTATTTCTCTCAGTGGGCCATTATCCTTGTTACGGGAGCCATAATTTTAACATAATAAAATCATTCTCAACATTGTTTTTCCCTCCATGGTTTTTCGAAGGGTATCTACCCAAAAATATTGGTGTTTGTGTGTGTTTGATTTGGTTTCCTTGTTTATGATTCTGTTGCATGTTTAATTTATTACTCAGTTGTGCTTTAATTTGATAAGTGATTTATTTGGAAATTGATTGTTGGGTGTTAGGTAGGAGAAATTTCAACTTGGTATCAGAGCCTAATCTCTGAAGGGAGGAAACCAAGTACATGATCTCAAATCCATAGCAGATCCACAATCAACAGGAAAAAATTGAAGGATTTATTTCAGGAAAAAAGTGGCACTGAGGCAAAACTAGGTTTTTATAGGTTTACTGAGGTGTACACTGGTCACATAAAGTAGAGACACATACATAAGTGGGAGGCTTTGAGCACAGTCATGTATGCGCGATGTTGACGCTTAAAAATACAACGATGAATACTATGCTCGAAAATGATTGCCAAGCTCTATTAATTATTTATATTAATAACAAACTAATAGGTGGGACCCCCTTGTAGACTTGTGGCGCTATGGTGGATATGTTGTGCTTATATTTTGTTTGCTTCTGTGATGGTACCAACACAGTATTCTACAGTTCATTGTTTCAAATCATGGTTTAAATGTCACGGTGACATGATATGGTTGTTTGATTAATGGATGGCATTAGATGGCTTTGATGACCACTCGCAAAATATGTTAAGGCTTCCCTATGGATGAAAGAATTATTATCAGTTTTGGTTTGACATTGCATTAAACATGGTATTAGTTGGATTAAATATGGTCTTGATAAGGAATGATATTGGAGCTCTTTTGAATTAAAGAATTATACCCAAACTCTAATGTTATGGATTATTATGACAAAAGAGGGATGCAGTAAACCCTTGTTACTATGGTTATGTGCCTTGTTGAAATTTTACATGTTGAATGCACATGGGGTAATGTTATAGAACATTGTTATTTTGGAGAGTTTGACATTACCAAGGGTGGTGCACTGTGCAAATGTGATATGGCAATGGATATGTGGTTGATTAATTGCTTAGTGCTATGGTGAATTGGTTGGCTCATATGTTGAATTGAATGAGGTCGGAGGGAGAAGCGACGTGCATTTATTGCACATCACTCAAACACCCCTCGAGCCCGTCACCCTAGTCATTCTTGCATTTTGGTTTTTGGCTCTAGTAGTTGTTGATGCTCTGCATTGTTTGGTCGTGAAGGAGGCA
Source organism: Picea engelmannii (assembly GCA_009831015.1). NCBI lineage: Eukaryota > Viridiplantae > Streptophyta > Pinopsida > Pinales > Pinaceae > Picea > Picea engelmannii. Next base: position 147,652 of record ML798341.1, on the reverse strand, counting down.
TACGATCTAGTTTCTTCCTCGTGCAGGCTTTTCCAAGTATGGGTTCCTTACTCTTCCATCCATGATGGTTACTCTTCCCTTTGAATCAATTTTTGGCTCAGGATTGCTTGCAATCTATCTGTTTCTTAAGCTGTTATGGGATATTGAACTGTGTATTGGTGTTGAGTCTGTGGTTTCTTATGTTGATTATTCTGATTGTTGGCATTTAAAAAAGGAATGGTTATGCTCTCCTTGTTGTGGGTAATCTTTGCATGGGTTTATTGATAAAATGGCAGTGAAGCCTGCTTGGTCATGGATTGGGTTTTGGGTCTGGTTCTCTGTGGAAATTTATTATTATGATATGACAATCTATGAGCTTTGCGCATGGGTGTTACAACCAATCTCTGTGGTTGATATTTTTCGATCCTTTGGGTCACAATCTGAACTGTTGAAAATTTAAAGTGTTTTTTGTTAAAATATTATGTAATTGCAAAGAATATTCTTATCCCCTTTTGTGGATAAAGATAAAATATATTTATTATTGATTAGATCAATCCCCTTTTGTGGATTGGTCAAACCCTAATTGTAATGGGCTAAATGAAAAGTCGGCCCCATAATATATTAAAGTGGTTATAACCACCCAGAATGAGAAGTCGGCCCTGCCAATGAAAAGACACCCCATTTTAGGGCCTACCATATTGTATAAATAAGAGAGGCCAACGCCTCATTTACTCACACACTCACTTGTTCATTAGAGCGCAAGTTTGGAGCCGCAATTAGAGAAGAAGGAAGAGAGAGAGAGGCACATCTCTGGGAGAGGAATTTTTTTGTTGCTTGGTTCATTGTCATGGCATTGTATTGGCTATCTATATTAAGGAAGTTTTGTTGGGTTTTCTTCCCCATGAGGGTTTCCCAGGATAAATGTAGTGTACTCTTTTGATTGTGTTTCTCTCAGTGATCATATCTATGCTATTGTTATCTAGTAAATTGAAAGGCAACCTAATAATAGTTGAAACTTTAACATGGTATCAGAGCTAAGATGAAGAGAGCATCTTTCACAGAAAAAAGAAAAACATCATTGTTGCCATACATGAAAATTAGGGATTTTTATTAAAGAAGGTTTTCGGCCTCAAAACCATCTAGAAAAGTGTGCCCTACCTCAAGGAACACTTTGGCATCTTCAGCGCACCTTTTCAGTGGCTAGATCTCTTGGAAAGTGAAACCCTAGTTTTCACAAAGTACCAGAAGTACTAGAGTACCAGAAAACCAGAAGCACCAATCCAGAAATCCGCAGATCAAGTTTGAGGGGGTAAAATTTGGATTTTCAGAAATCTGACTGTACCAGCATACTCGCCTCAGTCCAGCGCATCTTTTGGTGAGTTCAGTTTTCAGATCCAAGAAATTTGATTTTTTTATTATTTCTATAGCCCAGAGGGCTAAGGTTTTTACTGTGAGAAAGAATGGATACCAATATGAGGGTAGAAGACAGGCTGGAAGGATCTAGAAACTTCAGATCTTGGAAGCATAGGTTGCATATGATTCTAGACGAGAATGATCTCCTAAAACATGTTACAATGGGTGTACCAGAACCAGATGAAGAAGAGAAAAAGACCAAACATAAGAAGAATGGCAAGAAAGCAAAGAGAATCGTGTCAGATTCAATAAATGATCACTTGATTCCTCATATTTCTGAACTACAGACGGCAAGGCAAATGTATGAAGCACTCAGCAAGTTATATGAAAGCAAAAACATTAGCCAGAATCTTTCCTTAAGAAATCAGCTTCGTAATATGAAGATGGAAAACTCAGAATCTGTCACATCCTATATTATGAGAGTTTCTCAGATCAAAGATCAGTTTGCAGCTATTGGAGATGTCATTAGTGACAAAGAGCTTGTAACCACAACCCTAAATGGGTTTCCAACATTTTGGATTCCTTTTGTACAAGGAGTGTGTGCAAGAAGCAAGTTACCCAAGTTTGATAAGTTATGGGTAGATTGCACACACGAAGAATCTAGATTTGCATACCAACAGAAGAGATTAATTATTGATGAAGAGGAAGCTCTTACATCTCAAAAGAACAAAAGAAGTTCCTTCATGAAGAACAATAAAGAAGCTAACTCTATAAGAGTTCCAGATAAGAAGAAAGATGTTTCAAAGATCAGATGCTACAACTGTCAAAAGTTGGGACACTTTTCCTATGACTGTCCTCAAGGAAAAGGTAAAAGAAAGTATCAAGCACATATGGCAGACAAAGAGGAATCTCCTCCCTCAAAGAAAGACTTAGCAAAATTGAGGGTTATGTACTTTAAGTTGAAGATGGTTGATCTGAAGAAAGATAGCAAATGGTGGAGTCCGTGGAGCTTCCCCACACAAAAACAAAAGATAAGTATTCATGTTTATTTCTAGTATCTTGTTTACCTTAATACTTTATCATTACAAGTTAGATATTTTTGTGAGAATGTTAATTAACCTCGTTTTACTTCAGTATCTATGCAGACTTATGAAGGAAGTATCAAAGAAGAGGATGAAGAAAGAGATAAAATATTTATTTCAGAAAGAATATTGTAAGTAAGTTCACAGGTCTCGGAAGAAAGAACTTATGTCGTAACTTGCAGAAGTTAGACAGCATGAGAAGGACATGTGATATGGTGACAGTCAGTAAATATAATACAATATCCAGTATTTATATAGGAGTAGGAGGCTCCTAAAGATGAAGAACATAAATGTTCAAGATGAAGAAAAAGATGGATACTCAGATAGAGTTGATGAGATGCAGGTAACTACAGGTTGCTCCAGTACCGTTCTTATAGATGCAGAGGGAGTAGGTTGATCCAGTATGAACTTCAAGGATATTATAAAAGAGAACTTCAAGGATGATGATTAGAAGCTATTAGTTTGGTGCAAGAGAGAGTTATGTCTCCGAGTTTGAAATGGAGGATCGTGATTTTTTGAAATTAGGAAAGTAGATAAATGGTGCCAAGATATTTTGATCAAGATGAAAGTTATCCAATAGATGGATGGTGCCTAGCATATGGGTAGCATGATATTATACCATTGAAAGATTTTGGACCACAAGAGATTTTTTGGATCCCATGCCTAGACCTTCGTAGAGAAGGAAGAGACCTTCATAGAGAAGGAATGAGCAATCCCACAGGTAGACCTTTGTAGAGAAGGAGAAAGAGAAGAGACCTTTGTAGAGAAGGGGAATGAGAAATTTGCCAAGGTTGGCCATTGTCCAAGTGTTGAGTTTTGGATACTCCAGGGACATGCTAGAATACCCTTGAAAAGAGGGGTGTGACCACCCTCGTAGAGAGGAATGTGGATGTTTCTCCAAGGGGCAGCGGGCAGATACTCTCCTCTGGCCAA
>ML798341.1:113313-123360 GCA_009831015.1 Picea engelmannii | reverse complement strand
ACACAAACCTTGACCATGTGGAATGGTTAGTTGGCTCTTGAGGTTTGTGTCGTGATCCTGCGTGGATCATGGAAAGGGAGTCTAGTCTTGCCCAGGCTAGCATCTTAGCTTCTCTAGTTCATGTGGGATGACTAGAAGTGAAGGTATGGTAGTAGTCCTCCCCAGTGGATGGGAGAGATAGATGACTACAAGAGAAGGGAGAACATAAAATGAATGGAAAAACTCATAGAATATCTTTTGAGTGAAGATAAGACATCTTCTGTGTGAAGATAAGATATCTTCTATGTGAAGATAAGAAAGAAGTATCTTCTGCGTGAAGACGAAAGAAAGAAAGAGTATCTTATGCACAAAGATAAAGAGAACAAAACTTTCGATGATTTATAGATATGTCAGTCAGTGATCATGATTCCAGATGACCAAGTGGATTATATTGATGCCTCCTGTTATCCAGTTGATGATGTTACCCAGTTGATGATGTTGCTCAGTTGATGATGTTATCCAGTTGATGATGTTTCCCAGTTGATGATGTTATCCAGTGGATGCTTCTACCTAGTTAATGTTGACATCCAGTGAACTGTTAAAAGATAAAGAATATCCTTCTTGTTAATAGGGAGTGTTAAAATATTGTGTAACTAATATTGTGTAACTAAAAAGAATATTCTTATCCCCTTTTGTGGATAAAGATAAAATATATTTATTATTGATTAGATCAAACCCCTTTTGTGGATTGATGATGTTGGGCATTGTAATTGACCAAATCCCCTTTTGCGGATTGGTCAAACCCTAATTATAATGGGCTAAATGAAAAGTCGGCCCCAGAATATATTAAAGTGGTTATAACCACCCAGAATGAGAAGTCGACCTTGCCAGTGAAAAGACACCCCAGTTCAGGGTCTGCCAGATTGTATAAATAAGAGAGGCCAACGCCTCATTTACTCACACACTCACTTGTTCATCAAAGTGCAAGTTTGGAGCTGTAGTTAGAGAAGAAGGAAGAGAGAGAGAGGCACATCTCTGAGAGAGGAATTTATGTGTTGCTTGGTTCATTGTCATGGCATTGTATTGGCTATCTATATTAAGGAAGTTTTGTTGGGTTTTCTTCCCCATGAGGGTTTCTCGGGATAAATGTAGTGTACTCTTGTGATTGTGTTTCTCTCATTGATCCTATCTATTCTATTGTTATATAGTAAATTGAAAGGAAACCTAATAATAGCTAAAACTTTGACTTGGAAAAACTCTGAGTTGTTAGCTATCATAGCAGTGCCCTCACTAACACTGTCCCCTAGAAAGCATTGCACAGTTGGGTTTAACATCACCCAAAAGTTAAATGGAAGCATTATACATGCTTTTGGTTGGGCACGGGTTGTGCCTTGACGCTCACATTACAATGTTGTTAAGAGATTCACTTCTTTTCGTTCCCTGTTGGAGGTGGTTGACTATCATTTTGCTAATCCTCACGGTCAAGAGTATTGTTACATGTTATGTGTCTGTGGTAATTTTGAAAGGCACAAGTTGTCTGCCTTTTTTTTCGAGGACTTAATCCTCTGATTGAGCCACCTGTTCTTACACTCCATTTGTTGTGTTTAAGCCCTAAATATAATTTTGACAAGTTTTACTCCATTCAAGGGTAAATGGAACACTGTATTGCTTGTTTGATTGGGCACGATTTGGTTATGTTTCTCGTTGGGAAATTTTAGAAGAAGTTTGTACCTAATCACTTATTTGAAGCTTGGGCTTGAAGAGTTGCATGTTATTTGATTCAAATGTTATCCGAATCAATCCTTATGTTGATTGATACCTGTGTGCGAACTGATTGAGGCCTGATTAAGATTTTCAATGCCCAGTTTGATTGTGTCAAACAATATTTAAATATTGGATATAAATGGTTGGAAGCACTGTGCGTATTTCTATTGGTTTTAAAGAAAAAGATTTAGCATTGGAATTATAAATGGTTGTGGTGGTTCATCATATCGATTGCATGTTGTTGTTAGGACTGCTATACAAATATTATATAGATGCAAAGGCTGTTGTAATTGAATATTTATGGACATATGAATTATTGTTTGGAAGCCAACAAGCAATTTGTAAAGGAAGTAACAGTTTAAACTATGGTTTTGAAAAGTGAATATTGTTGAACTGTGGAGGTCTAAACATAGATATGTTTGATGGATTGTTTTGATTTATTTTTATATGAACAATATCCATATTATGTCCCTATCATTTTACCACTTTTCGCTCATTATACACCCCTCATAATCCCAATTTCATTATGGCATCCTTGTTATGTGAAATAAATTAAAAAAAGGTATGTGTAACAACGACAAAAGAGATAACACATCAATGGTTGGCAATTGATATTTTGGTATATTTTACACAGTTAAATTATTTAATTAATTTTTGAGAAGTATTCGTGTGTTATCCTCTCTCATTATACCACCTTTTGCTCATTACACTCCCTCCATATATCCCATGAACCCTATCACCCCCTGCTCACTTGGTGATTATTAAATGGTTTGTTATGGATGGATTTGCATGTATCTTGTGACAATTTATGAGCCAATTTTTTATTCATGCAAGCATAATGTCATGTATGGTTTATCAATGGCTTAGTTACTGACGAACTTCTGCTACAGGATGAGTTTCTTCAATAAAGGCAACCATGAAAGAAATAACAAAGGAAGGGGAAACTAGAACAGAGGGCCTAGAAGACCTAGATTTTCCATTCATTTTGGTGTTGATCCCCAGGAGTTGAACCAATTGTTCCAAGTTGAGTTCTTTAACTAGATTGGGCAAGGAATAGTACAACCTTGACCAAAGAGACCCCCCTTCCAACCTTAGAACATCCATGGAATTCATGTGCCTCCTCATGTGTCCTTGCAACCATAATTCCCTGCAAATGATGGATGGGAAGAGATTGTCAACCTAGTTGTCTCTCACCATCATGGCTGACCCAATTTGTCATTACCTCCTCCACCACCTGTCAATCCTGATGTTCATATTGTCCTTGTTGATTCACCTGTCCAATATTCACATGCAAGTAAAAGACTTAAAATTGATATTCCCCTTATGCAAGATAAAGGAAAAGTTGTTGCCTCCCCTTCCTCTCCCTCAAATGACTCCTCCAAATCTGTGTGGTCACGCATGCATTTGAAGGACGATTGTTCCCATGTAATCAGTGAAATACAACCTCAAGGTTCAAATCAACCACGGGATACTTCCGAGAAATCAAAGGTGGACAACATTGATAAAATAAAAATTGCCTCTCAGAGTGACAAGTATGGCTTTTAGTTTATGTGTTTTTATGATTTGAGTTGATAAAGACAATGTTAATGGTCTGCAAAAAGTTTGGACAGCAAGATTTTGTTTGGATAATGTGGATATTTATATATTTTTGGATATGACTTAAATTGTTTCTGATATTTAAATATTCAATTTTGAAGGTATCTAAGGGAGTTACAAGGGTGGCATGTGTTGAAATGATTATCCATTTGTGTCATATTTTATGATTTGAAAAAAAGAAAAGACGAGAGTCACAAGGGGTCCCACCTACCTAGTTATTATTAATTAAAGACCCTTAACTATTATTATTATTATTATTATTTATCTTAAACTAAATTAGTTAAGTCAAACTAACTTAACTAAAGAATGTAGTTGAACTACTTCAAGTTATTTGGAAAGCATAAAAGCTAAATGAGAAGAAGAAACAAGAGGAGAATAGAAGGAGAAAGCAAGACTAAGGTTTGCTCTTTTGATTTCATGAGATAGTTTCAATTTTCATTCTTTCTTGAGTTTATTCAAGGCCTAATTCTCTTTTTGACAGCAAGGTCCTATTGTAGATAGCAAGGTTCAAAGTTGAACCAAACCATTCAGATGCTTGTTTTAGAGGTGTTGATCCATCTTTGATAGTCTGTGTATTCTTGTATGTTTATGGATTAAGTTTCATAGCTGATAAAGGATATTTTGCAGAGTCAAATTGGCAGCAGTCTGTGGCAAGCTGATCCAGATTATAAATTTCATTTTTACTTCGTGTCAGAGACCTTTTGTATGGTGTTCATCAGGGATCTCTAACTTAGACTTTGGTCCATGCCCTCACAGGGTTTTTCTAAAGAGAAAAACACTTTTGATATATCGGAATGAAATAAATCAGATTGTTATTCCGTCTCATTTGTGTGTATTTATGACTTGGTTACTTTTGCTTTTTTATCTCAATATTTACTTTCTGTAGTCTGTATACATTTCAGAAAATTATATAAAATTTTATGTTATTTTGCAACATTCTTTTTATTAATAAATCAACCTAAACCTTTGTAATTAATACTTGCAAATTGGGAAAATATTTTTGAGGCTATAAAACAGAGGGTGTCATTCACGACTGTCTTGGCCTAGCCAGGAAAGATTAAAAAATGATTGAGTAAGATAATTCATATATTTTCCTCAACATTTATTTGGCGACCATACTGGAGAGATCTTCCATATCTCTCTGGTTGATTGTATTCGTGATTATCATTAAATATTTCTTCTTTTGATTTTTTGATTGTTTTCTTTTCTTCATGACAATATTTGTTACAAGGCAACCCAATATTGAGCCTGGTCTTAAAGAACAAACCAACATTGCTTTAACTTTATTCAATACCATCTTCGAAACTGCTAACACCCGGGTTGAGCTTGAATGCTCGTGGACAGTAATTGAACAAGACATAAGTCTTCGCGAACACTGGGAGCCCAGGAAAAGGCATCCTAGGACTCAGCTATAGCTTTCTTTTTCCTAAAGTTTTGATCTTCTTTTCATGCCCTTAAACCATCGCATCTCTAGCAGAAGAAGAGGTTTATCTCCTGAATCACCCCTATCGTTGAAATAGCAAGAAGAAACGTTGGTTTGTCAATCCAACAAGGTACTCTAAGGATAACTTTGTCTGATTCAACTAGTTTGTCTTTCTCACCCTTACCCATCATTCACAAAATGGCATCTATGGGTGGCTCTGGTGGCACTGGAGGTGCCTCAACTTTTCAACCCTCGACCTCATCAGTGATTGGTAGCTTATATAGCCATCAAATTCTAGTCCAATCAACTAGTAACCCTGCCAAGGTCATTAAGAAGTATGGGCTCTTTCAATTCAAAGAGGATGCTACTACTACCCCATGGCATGTATGATCTCCTTTGAACCTAGCACCTGCTACTCGTCCACTTCCAAAATTCAAAGAGAATATCCCTGGGATTTCAGGAAATAACATAGTCACTACAAATGAACACTTGGTGGCATTCTCTAATTCCTGTCACAATATAGGAGCTAATGACAATGATACTTGTATGTGCTTATTTGTTAATTCCCTTGAAGGGAAAACAACGACAGATTTCTTTGATCTCCCTCCCAAGATTCTTTCCACTTGGGAAGAGTTAGTTTACTGGTTCAAATCTACTTATGGGCAGTCTAAGAGCCCAGCCGAACAATTACGGTAATACAATAAAATTGCGTACAAAGACGGTGAGACTATCAAGTCTTTCAACCTATGTTTCACCAAGTTGTATAATCAAATTCTCGAACTTATTCGCCCCCATAACCAAGTCGCTTTTAAGCATTACTATAATGCTCTACCTTCCCCTTATCGACATAGGCTTGAAGAAAAAGCTATTGACAATCTTGGTTCTGCTCTGCATACTTGTCTAGAGTATGAAGAACAACTGGAAAGAACGGGTCTTCCCAAGGGAGACTCAATTAAACAAACGGACATGTATGCCCTCTTACAACTTGTACAAGATATGAATAATCGAATGATAGTGTATGAGTGAAAAGGAAATGTCCCTTCACTTACTCATGGGGCCTCATATTCTTCTTCCCCATCTTTTAGGAATCCCAATGAAAACAACTTTCAACCCAAAGCCATCATGCCTCGCAGTTGGTGTAACTTTTGCTAGGAACATCACGAGGAAAGTACTTGTGAGGTAAAGAAGAGTGCCAGAGATAAAATCTTTGGCAAAAGGCCTGAAACTACCATTGTTGTTCTAGATTTCGCAGAACCAGAGGATGTCATGATCATAAATGCTAGGAATAAATCTTATGCTTCAAAAGGTAAGTATGATCCCCCTGGTATTTCTTCTAGCCCAAGCTCATCTTCACAAGTTTCTATTGTACAAGCTACTAAAACTCTTGATAGTCAGGGAGTCCCTTCCCCTCTTCCCTCTTCCAAATATAGCATTATCAACAAATTGGCTAATATCAAGGCCGATTCTACTCTTATGGACATGGTTGCCATCCCTGAGCAACAAAAGCATCTAAAAAATTCCATGGAAGGAAAAGCTTCCACCATAGCCAATCTCTCTGAAGAGGTAAAAGAAGAGGATTCTATTGTAAATAAAGTAGATGTAAATAATTTTAGACACCCTGTAAAAAACCCTCCATTTTTCATTTATGTAAATATTATGGAAAAAATATCCCATTGTTGTCTAATTGACGGTGGTTCGAGCCCAAGCGTAATGTAGAAAATTATTATGGAAGAGCTAGGCTTGTCTTGTACCAATGAAAATGCTAGAAGCATGCTCTCTTATAATAGTCTACAACAATCGACCATAGGTGAAATAAAATATGTGACTTTGGTTATGTGCGCACATCCTAAAATAAAGACAACCCTTAATATTCAGGTAATTGACATGCCAATAAGTAACTATTAAATCATCTTAGGAAGAGACTAAAAAGCCTTGACATGTGGATATCTCTCACTGGACAGGACACACTTATCCATTCCTGGGAATGGAAAGAACATTATATTCCTAAGGGAGGGAAGAATTTCACCGTATATAGAAAGCATCCCACAACCTAATGTAAACTATGTCGAGGAGGACTTAGGAGTGTACTCCATCTTTGTCAATGAGGATAACACTACCTTGGAACAAATTGACCTAGAGGATGGGATGTGGCATATGCACTTTGATGGTTCATGCTCCAACGAAGGTAATGGATCTGGAATTATCTTGTACTCACTTGTAGGTAAAACTCACAACTTTTCCTATAGGTTAGAGTTTTCTTGCACAAACAACATCACCAAATTTGAAGCATTACTGCTAGGCACTGAAAATACTTATAATTTAGGTTGTGGTCACCTTACAGTTTTTGGAGATTCTTAACTTGTTGTAAACCTTGTACGTAAAATATATTTTCCTAGCAACAAGTTGATGAAAACTTACACCCAAGCTGTTTGGGAACTTATCTCAAACTTATTATCATTTAATATCACTCATGTTAAAAGAGAACTGAATTCAATGGCTGATGGGTTAGCTGTTTTTGCAGCCTCTCCTAGTCAGTAACTTCTGCCACAAAGAACTGATTGTATTTTTCAATCCTTATATCGTCATCATATCCCTGACAATGTAGAGTCATGGCAGGTCTTCCCTGGTGATGAAAGCATCTGTGCTTTCATACAAAATGAACCTTATAAGCCCAAGGATATTATATCCATGGAAAACAACAAAATTCCAAAGGGCTTGACTCCTCTAGAAAGTTCATTTTCATCGAGTGATGTAGGAAACAAAGAAACACATAAAGAAGAGGAGTCAAAAAGGAAAGTGGGTGAGACCATTTCCTTGAACATTGGGACACCTGATTCCTCAAAGAATGTTAAGATAGGTGCCCAATGCACTGATGAAGAAAAGTTGAAATTCACCGAGTTACTTCGTGAATTTCAAGATGTTTTTTCTTGGTCTTGTGAGGATCTTCGTGGTTTTGATCCTGCTCTTATACAACATGCAATTCCTATCAAGGAAGGCATAAAACCGGTTAGGCAAAAACAAAGACCCATTAACCCTGCACTGGAAGCAACTATTAGGAAGGAATTGGAAAAAAATTTGAAGGTTGGGATAATTTTCTCTGTTAAGTATGACGAGTGGGTTTCCAATTTGGTTCTCGTTGGGAAAACAACGGGTCAGATCCGACTGTGCGTTGATTTATGAACATTAAATAGAGCAAGCATAAAATACCCTTTTCCTCTCCCTAATATGGAAATGATTTTGCAGCAAGTTGTAAGGTCACAGATGATGTCCTTACTTGACGATTTTTCTGGTTATAATCAGATCAAGGTAAAAAGGACAGATAAATACAAAACCACTTTCATTACACGTTGGGGCACATTTACTTATGAACGCATGCATTTTGGATTGTCTAATGCAGGTGCCACTTTCCAAAGAGCTATGCAGATAAATTTTGATGATCTAATCGGTAAGATTATTCATATTTATCTTGATGACTTGACTGTATATTCAAAGAACCGACTGGATCATTTTGGTCATATTAGAAAGGTTCTCATGCGATGCAGGAAATTCGACATTTCTTTAAATCCTTCTAAGTCTATCTTCGACGTTACCAAGGGAAATGTCCTTGGGCATATTGTCTTTGATTCAGGAATAAGCATAGATCCCCAAAGCATTGTTGTTATTCTAAACCTTCCTACCCCCACTTCCAAAATGGAAGTTCAAGCCTTTATGGGCATTATCAACTTTGTTCGTAGGTTTGTTCCTAATTTTGTTGTAATGGTCAAACCAATTCACAATCTTCTCAAGCAAGATCGCTCCTTTTCTTGGGTTGATGACGTCGAGAATTCTTTCCTAAGGATTAAGAAGGCAATCAATTATGGACCGATTTTGGCGACGCCGGATTTTGAGAAAGATTTTATGATATATACTAATGCCATAGAGGAAGCAGTCTCTGCTATCCTCATACAATGTGATGACCAGAATAATGAAAAACCAGTAGCTTACATGAGTCAAAGCTTATCAGATGATGAATTCAAATATTCTTATATTGAAAAACATGCTTTCTCTCTTGTTAAAACTGTGGATAAATTTAGCCACTTTATCTTAGGCAAGCACACACTGGTAAAAGTCCCTTTACCTGCTGTCAATTTTTTACTCTCACAGACTTATCTTTCAGGGAAGCTTGGACATTGGCTTGCCAATATCCAGGAGCATGATTTAACCATCATGACTTCAAAAACCATTAAGGGACATGACTTGGCCCTTCACTTGGCTCAACATGCTGAAGCAAGTGAAGAAATTGATCAACAACATAACCCTCTGTCAGCACTATTTTACATTGATAGTCAAATCCTTCCTATAGTTGAACATCCCTGGTACAAAATTATGGTGTATTACTTGCAAAATCAGAGATGTCCATATAGCTTAGATACTCATCAAATGAGAATTCTTCGTCTTGAATCTTCCAGATATGTCATTTTAGGAGACTTCTTGTTTAGGAGATCTGTCGATGGTATATCACTTCATTGTGTAAATAATGAAGAAGCACAAAAATTACTACAGGAAACCCATGGATCTTCAGATTCGGTTATTCATGTGGGTGGCCACTTTTCTGCTAAAACTACTGCTTTTAAAATCATCAAAAAAGGGTATTACTAGCCTTCAATTTTTTGAGATTCTTATAATTTTTCAAGATCTTGTGACAAGTGCCAAAAATTCGTTGGGAAAGAACGTCTTTCTCCCATGCCTTTGCAACCTATCCTCCTTGTTTCCTTTTTCAAAATGGGGTCTGGACTTTATCTGTCTTATTAATCCTCCATCTTCAGCAGGGCAAGATTTTATCTTGACAACCACAGATTATTTTACGAAATGGAATGAAGTTGTCCCACTTAAGCATTCCCAGGATGAGCAGGTTATTTATTTCCTTGAAACTAATATTTTCTCCAGATTTGGCATTCCTTTAGAGATTATTACAGAATATGGTCCCGCTTTTATTTTTTCTAAGCTGACTCAGTTTCTAGCTAAACTGGGAGTTAAACATTTTACCTCGTCAACTTATTACCCTCAAGGAAATGGGCAAGTCTAGTCTACCAACAAAAATCTGGTTAGAATTGTTAAGGTTTAAGCTATTATTAGGTTTCTTTTCAATTTACTAGATAACCATAGCATATATAAGATCACTGAGAAATACACAATCACAAGAGACACATCATTTATCCTGGGAAACCCTCATGGAGGAGAAAACCCAGCAAAAACTTCCTTAATATAGATAGCCAACACAATGCCAAGAAATAACTCAAACAATA
>ML798341.1:57031-113263 GCA_009831015.1 Picea engelmannii | reverse complement strand
GGAGATTTGGTCATTTACAATACCCGACATGATCAATCCACAAAAGGGGATTGATCTAATGAATAATACATCAATAATAAATAGAATACTCTTTGCAGTTACAATATTTCAACACTCCCCCTTAACAAGAAGGGTATTCTACAGCAGCATTAGACGAGAGAGAGGGAAACATCATCAACATCATCTTGGAACACTGACTGGCATATTTATAAATCATCAGAATTTTTTCTCATCATCATCGTTCATAGCATGGAGATGGAGTAACATCATCATCTTCTTTAGCATGAGGCTAAAGTAATATCATCAATATCTTTAGCATGAGGCTAAAGTAACATCATCATCTTCAACATTAAATATGAAATGACTTCATCGTCATCATCTTCAGCATGAAGCTGGAGTGGCATCATCATCTTCAGCAAGAAGCTGAAGTGGCATCATCAACATCATCTTCAGCAAGAAGCTGAAGTGGCATCATCAACATCTGCATCAACATGGATTAGTATAACACTAATACATCATCATCATCAATAACAACAACAACACAGCACAAAGGTTGGAGCATCATCAACATCGGCACTAGGCTGAGAGTCTTCAGCACGAGGCTGGCATCACAGCACGAAGCTGGCAACACATCATCACAGCACGAGGCTGGCACATCATCACAACACGAGGCTGGCACATCATCACAACACGAGGCTGGCATGTCATCAGCACGAGGCTGGCATCACATCAATTAAGCTGGCACATCATCACAGCACGAGGTTGACACATCATCACAGCATAAGGCTGGCACATCATCACAACAATTAAGTTGGCATCACAGCACTAGGCTGGCACATCATCACTATAATTAAGTTGGCATCACAACACTAGGCTGGCACATCATCACAACAATTAAGTTGTCACATCATCACAACAATTAAGCTAGCATCACAACACTAGACTGGCACATCATCACAACAATTAAGTTGGCATCACAACACTAGGCTGGCACATCATCACAGCAATTAAGCTGGCACATCATCACAACAATTAAGTTGGAACATCAACACAGCAATTAAGCTGACACATCAACACGAGAATTAAGCTGGCACATCAACACAACAATTAAGCTTGCACATCAACCGAGCAATTAATATGGCACATCAACACTACTCCCCCTTTCGAGGAAGGTCCTTTCAGACTGTACCAAGCTTATCTCGAAAGTGTTCAAACTTTACACGAGATAGAGGCTTGGTCAACACATCAACAACCTATTCATCTGTGCTAACATATTGGAGCTTTATGGCTCCTCTCTACACCATGTCACAGATGTAGTGATATCATATCTCTATGTGTTTTGACTCATCATGGAACACAAGGTTCTCCATCATTTTATACAACTTGGTTATCACATAGAATCACGGTGGCTTCCATCTCCAGATCAAATAGATCAATCAACAACATCTGAAGCTATATGGCTTCACAACTGGCGGAACTTGCAACAATGTATTCTGCTTCTGTCGTGCTCGGAGCAATGTTGAATTGCTTCCTACTCTTCCATGAGATCATGGCTGGCCTTAGACTGAAAGAACATCCTGAAGTGTTATTTCTATCAAAAACACTTCCAGCTCAATCTGAATCGGTGTAACCACTCAGTCTGATGTAATGATCTCTAGTATAATAGAGACCAAAATCCAATGTGCCCTTAAGGTATCTCATCATATGTTTTGCAGCAATAATGTGAACATGTTTGGGTTCTACCAGATACTGACTCAAGGCAAGACATATATCTAGCCTGGTATTCATTAGATACATCACTGAACCAATAATCTGTCTGTATAAAGTAGCATCAATCAATTCTGACGAGGTATCTACCAGGAGCTTCATTTTCGTTTCAATGGGTGTGTACATGGATTTGCATTTCAACATGTCAAACCTCTTCATTTTAACTGCATACTTCCCTTGGTTAAGGAAGAACTTATTTGTGCTCTGCCAAACTTCAAGACCTAAGGGATAAAGCATTTAGGTCTTCCATCAAACTTTGTGGCGAGCTTCTTCTGCAATCTATGATGAGATTTTCTTCACCTTGTCAAGAATACATCATTTACATATAGTAGTAACATCACTAGCTCACCATTCATAACCTTGAGATAAACGTTAGAATCAACTTTACTATTGGTAACACCCAAGCTCGTCAGGAAACTGTCAATTCTTCCACACCAAGCTCTAGGAGCTTGCTTCAACACGTACAGAGCTCCCTTCAACTTGGCAGACATGAGTCTTTCTATCTTCAATCTTCAAATCATTTTTTTTCTCATTACATTGTACCAATCTGGCACACTTGCTCAGCTGCAACTCAATCTGCACAATCATGTGCTCGCTCTAGGTGCTCTCTGCAAATAACTATCCGTCTCACTGCTTGAGAGTATCTCCTCTCCTCTTTCTGCAACTGTTCCTTCTGGAACTGGGACTCTGCACCTGCACCTACTCTAAAGCCGAGAAAGGTTGCTCCATTCTCACTGTGACTGTTGAAATCTAGGAGTAACTTCTCTACTCCATCATGGAAACGACTTCATCTGAAACTGAGAGTGGCTCAATAACTGATATTGAATATATCTCTTCTTCTTTCATGGAGGTAACACTATCTTTCATCATAGTCATGTCTCCATGACCCAACTAATGTACTGCACCAACTGGCACTTAATTTTAAATATGGGGATTGTTCCCCCTACATCTCATACTATATATGAATCGTGGTTGTTCTGGTTGTCTTCATAAATATTGGAACTATTTCTTCAATTACTGGAGTAAGTGTCTCGTCATAGTCTTCTCCCTCTTGCTGGGAGAATCCTCTAGACACACATCGGGCTGTGTACATCTGCAACATGCTTGATTTGTATAGATCAATCTTGGAAGTCAATACTGAATTCTTCTTCTAGTCTCACAAAAGAATTCATATCCTGGTCTTTCTGACTAGCTTCCTTCTCTGTTATTGAAACAAGGGAATCTTCCCAGGAGATTTCATATCTCCTAGAAGTTTTTGAAGATATGATCTAGTCTTCTCACGACATTTGTCTCCCAGTCCTGGAAGTTGTCTCTTCATCTGATCCTTTCTGAGATCAAGATTATTCTTGATTTCTTCCGAGTCTATAAGGACTTCATCATCTCTTACAGGGTATACTTGGTGTTGAATACCAAGTCTAAATATGAGAGACTGAGTCAGTCTTCAAACGAGTTCTACTTCCTGTCAAGGTGGCTTTATTAACCTTTGAACAATTATGTTGAGAGTTCTTGTTCTAATGTTCAGTCATCTTTGGAGCCTTCTGCTCCTTTCAATCAATCTTCATATGAGATACTCTGAATCTCAAAAGATAGCTTCTTCTTCATCTTCTTTGGTACATGAGTATATATGGTCATGTACATAGTCTGCTTCATGTCTCATATAATATTTTTCCTTCAACAACCTTCACTATGGCGTCCTCACGGTTATCACATGTGACCTGAAACAAGGTCAACAAAACAACACGCAAGAATAATACTCTTTTGATAATAGTAGATAAAACAATAGCACGAATAATCATCACAGTAGCTCCTTTAGAGCTATCACTTGTGGCCTGTCTGAAGCAAAGATCAAAAGTAAGAGATCCAATATGAAATGAGGTCAACACTCTTATAGTGTTGTGATCAAACATTCCTCCATGGCAACCTGGAACTAACACAAGAGGTTTCTCCTAGAGGAGATATTAGTTGTATCAGGCAAATGATTACATGAAGCATTTATCTCAATATTATCACATGCTACCAAGCATAATACTTTTCAAGGACTGCTACCTCAACTATAGTGTTTACTTGTAACTTTGTCATGTGCAGCTTTGAATCTTATCAATTTAATTAATCAAACCTGAAACCTGGAGCCTTGTCCTCAAGAATGAGTGTGTTGCTTTTCTTCCAAGTCACCTTCACTCAGGATGACAAGTGCTTTCTTCAACCTGTCTTCTTGTACTAATACAATATGTTATCTTGACAAAAGGTTGGGTTAGAGAATAAACTCTATGATCTCAACTTTAATCCATCTAATACCTTGACTTTAATTTTGACCAAAGGTTAGTATGATGGTCATAGCTTCAATATGGAATCTAGATCGAAATAATGTCATAACAAATAGATGCATATTAGAATAATCAAACCTGGGTTGCATTATTCCTTTGAATGTGTTGGATCTTGAGATACTTATGGATCTAGGGCAAGAGATCCCTTCTCCTGCAAATACCCTTTAAAGATCAACAATTTAAACATATGTGAGTACATACCTCAGATAGCATTTGCAGGTAGTGGTATCGTCTGGTAGCGGTGGTAATAATCACCAAATCTTAAAAACTTCAAGGGTGATTGCAACTCATACTACGACTGATACGTCAACTAATACTGCAGCTGCAATTGATACTACAACTGATTCTGAGACTGCAACTACAATTTCAACTTAAGGTTTTATGAGGAAACCCTAATTTTTCAAACTTCAAAATTTGAAATTCTGATCCAGGGGATAGATGCGTTGAGTAGAGGTGAGTAAGTTGGTGCAGTCAAATTTCTGAAAATCCAAGTTTTACCCCCTCAAACTTGATCATCGGATTTTTGGACTGGTGCTTCTGGCTTTTTGGTACTTCTGGTTTTCTGGTACTTCTGGTTTTCTGGTACTTCTGGTACTCTGGTACTTCTGGTTTTCTGGTACTTATGGTACTTTGTGAAAACTAGGGTTTCACGTTTCGGGAGATCTACCCACTGAAAAGGTGTGCTGAAGGTGCCAAAGAATTCCTTGGGTTAGGGTGTACTTTTCTAGATAGTTTTGAGGCTGAAAATCTTCTTCAATAAAAAAACCTTAATTTTCATGTACGACAACAGTGATGTTTTTCCTCTTTCTTGTGAAAGATGCTCTCTTCGGCTTAGCTCTGATACCATGTTAAGGTTTAAGCTATTATTAGGTTTCTTTTCAATATACTAGATAACCATAGCATAGATAGGATCACTGAGAAATACACAATCACAAGAGACACATCATCTATCTTGGGAAACCCTCATGGGGGAGAAAACCCAGCAAAAACTTCCATAATATAGATAGCCAACACAATGCCAAGAGATAACTCAAACAATACAGAAAGTCCTCTCCCAAGAATGCGCCTCTCTCTCTCTCTTCCTTCTTATCCAACTACAGCTTCAAACTTGCGCTCTGATGAACAAGTGAGTGAGTGAACAAATGAGGCGCTGGCCTCTCTTATTTATACAACCTGGCAGGTGTGTACTGAGGTGTCTTTTCACTAGCAGGGTCGACTTCTTATTATGGGTGGTTATAACCACTTTAATATATTCTGGGGGCCGGCTTCTCATTTAGCCTATTACAATTAGGGTTTGACCAATCTGCAAAAGGGGATTTAGTCATTTACAATACCCGACATGATCAATCCACAAAAGGGGGTTGATCTAATGAATAATACATCAATAATAAATAGAATACTCTTTGCATTTACAATATTTCAACAAGAATTATCAAGAGGCTCATTGAAGATAAGCCTCTTTAATGGCACACTGATCTGTAGGATCTTTTAAATGACTATGGTTGAGTTTTAATTGCATGTGTTAATTAACCATTCGAGAAATTTAGTGAAAGAATGAGGAAAGAAGAAGAATTATAACAGCCAAATACACATATGCAGATCTGAAATGAATAATAGACAGCAAACCATAAACATGCAGATTGATAACGGAGTTCGGCACAACTTTTGCCTACGTCTCCGGGCCTTTTCTCTGTGGGGGAGGCTTCTTTATTTATGTTCAAATGCTCAAAAGTACATCACTGCAATGCCAAATGGATACGAGACTGGTCTGGTCTTGTTCGTCCAGATCTCTAGAACCCTGCAAAGAAAACGGCACACAAAACGGATGTTCCAAGCTCCCAGAAACGATCCGACAACGTCTCCACCTCAAAGGCATCCCTGTATCAAAGTGACTTTGGCTTGGCTTTTCTTCAGCATAACTCTGCTCTGAAATGGCTATCCTTGGCCTCAAACAGGCCTGGTTTATATAGCCTTGGAGTTGGTTGCACATCCCCAACTTCCTCCAAGAATTTGGCCTCCAAAAATGCCCAATATCCCCCAAAAATGGAGAGAATCTATTAAAAATAGGCACATTTACAACAAAAAACCCAAAACTATATAACAAAACCCAAAAATGGATTAACTTGGGCGCAAGCCCCCCTGATAGGCGTGCCCCTGGTCATTTGGAGGTGGCCATGTGACCAACTGCTCTCTGATTGCGCGCCCCCTTGGCTATTGACTCTCGGCTTCTATTTGCGCATCCATAGGACCTGTGGGTTATAGTTATAACCCCCGCACATATCCGTAGGGATAAGCCCCCCTTTTGTGCACCTTTTCCCGGTCATGTGGCACAAACCTATGCCATATGGCCACAGGTTTTGCATTGTAACAACCTCGCGCGCGTTCATTGGAATAAGCCCGAGTCATATGGTAGTTTCGTTTGTGTTGGCGCGGAGGGCTGGGGCTAATCCCCGACCCTTTTTCCCTCCCTTTGAGCCTTCCTTTAAACTTAAATATAAAATGTGCCGAATGGGTAACAAGATTCACCGGCCGGGCAGGTGGCTAGCCCAGCCCTGCCAGTCCTTATGCCCGAGGGAAGGTCGAGTGTTCGACTCCCGGCGACACAACCAAATTTTGAACAAAACCATAAACCAATGACGAGGTGCCACGTGGCAGCCCACGATTGGGCCACGTGGCACCTTTACCAACCAACCAAATACTGACACACGTCGACTGCTAATTGGCCCACGTGCCAGAGCCGTACTGCCACATCAATTTGCCACGTCACTCGTCGTACTGCCCAGTCAGCCTGCCCTGTCAGCCTGCCACGTCAACTGCTGATGTCACCCTGCCACGTGTCATCCTTTCAGTGGTGACATGTGTCACCTCGGGATTGGCTCAACCGTACGCCCAAATGTCCAATTCTGCATGCCACGTGTCACTCCCTGGAGCTACCATGTGTCCCTTGTACGGACCTGCCATGTGTCCCCTGTATGGACCTGCCACGTCATATGTACGGCCCTGCCACGTCAGTTGTACGGACATGACACGTGGACTGTACGGACTGTACAGTCATCCCCTTTTTTGCCTGTTTGACTTTTCGGACAGAACGCGATATCTTCTCCATACAGAGCCCGTTTGACAAAGTAAATATACCACCGGAATCAGGAAGATGAGACGGACGCAATGGCATAGGTTTCGTCACATTACGAGCACTTTCATTTTTGAGCATTTTTCAAGCCCTATCAGGCTTCTGGATCCAATTTCGGATCACACACCCTCCTCACTTATGCCCTTTGGGCAGATTGCACTATTGCCAAGGTGAGCACAAGTTGCACTACCTTTCATCTTGTTAATGGTTAAGAATTTATTCTGCCTACCGAGCTGGAACTTTCTTCTCTATGACCGATGCTACAAATTGAAGAATTAAATTCTTCCAATATATCTCAAAGGATAAATTCACTATTGGCTTTAGAGGAACAAAGGACGTTTTCCTTGGAGAACATAAAGAAAAGACAACAAATCCTAAATAAATATTTCAATAAAAGCGCAAAAGATGTTAGATTTAAAGTAAATGAGAAGGTCTTGCTTTGGGATTCAACTCACGCTGATAGAGGAAGGCATTCAAAGTTTCAAAAGTTATGGCTGGGTCCTTTTAAAATCACTTTTGTCCTGGGCACAAATTCTTATCTTCTAAAGGACTTGGAAGAGCGATTATTTTCCTATAGCACCAACAGTTCCCAGTTGAAACACTATGTGGAACCAGTTTGAAAGATAAAATGTTGTATGGAATTACTTCTGTATTATATTTTTTGTTTCACTACTTCAATTTTGCTTCGTTGTTTTATTTCTTTTCGTTGTTTGATTTCTATTGTTTTTCTTTTATTAATTTATTTTCTTTTCAGAAATAAAATTATGGATAAGTTTTGCCACAACGATGTTATTATGCAAGTATTGTTAATCAATAACAATCATGTTACACAACTGTCATGATGTCCCTCCTTGAAGACATCATTGAAATTGCTATCTGCTTTTAGTATTGTTGTTAGATAAGATAATTGTTTTTTCATCCCTATTTTCTTCTTTCCTTCTCTTCCCTCCACCCGAGATTCAAAAAGAGTAAACCATAAATTTTTCTCCTTAAAGCAAATAATGATTTCACTACGATAAATCGAATGTTATGCATACAGGAATAATCCCCTCATACTTAACACTTTCCACGAGTTATTCCCAAAATCCCAAATCATTTTTTTCCCTTAAACCGCCTCACTTCCCTTGTTGCATAATCATTTTGATATATAATTACTTGAACTAATGTTTCACCTGGTCTATGAAACCAGACATTATGAGTTCTTAATCTGTTGGCAACAAATTTCTCTATGGAGTCGCCAGTTTGTTGACGCTTAAAAACGCAACGATGAATACTATGCTCGAAATGATTTCCAAGCTCTATTAATTATTTATATTAATAATAAACTAGTAGGTGGGATCCCCTTCTAGACTTGTGGCGCTATGGTGGATATGTTGTGCTTATGTTTTGTTTGCTTGTGTGATGGTACCAACACAGTCTTCTACAGTTCATTGTTTCAAATCATGGTTTAAACGTTACGGTGACATGAGATGGTTGTTTGATTAATTTATGGCACTAGATGGCTTTGATGACCACTCGCAGAATATGTGAAGGATGCCCTATGGATGAAAGAATTATTATCAGTTTTGGTTTGACATTGCATTAAACATGGAATTAGCTGGATTAAATATGGTCTTGATAAGGAATGATATTGGATCTCTTTTGAATTAAAGAACTATACCCAAACTCTAATGTTATGGATTATTGTGACAAAAGAGGGATGCACTAAACCCTTGCTACTATGGTTATGCGCCTTGTTGAAATGTTATATGTTGAATGCACATGGGGTAATGTTATAACACATTGTTATTTTGGAGAGTTTGACATTACCAAGGGTGGCACACTATGAAAATGTGATATGGAAATGGATATGTGGTTGATTAATTGCTTAGTTCTATAGTGAATTGGTTGGCTCGTACATTGAATTGAATGAGGTTGGAGGGAGAAGCGACGTGCATTTATTGCACATCACTCAAACACCCCTCGAGCCCATCACCCTAGTCATTCTTGCATTTTGGTTTTTGGCTCTGGAAGTTATTGATGCTCCACATTTTATACAGGTGGATATCGGTGGCCACCCACCTTTTCCAACTGGCTCAAAACAAATTTCTAGCAATTTTGGTAATTTACTATTTTTAGCAGTTTTTCGGGTCCTGAAACTTCTAGAGCCGTTTTGAGGCCATAAACGACATTTTTTGGGAAAACGGGGAGCAACAAGGAATTTCCTTTGATGTTGCTCACACAAAAGTTGCATTCCTCGGATAGAGCTTTCTAACGAGGTATTGAGCGTGTCAAACGGAGATCGTATACAAAAGTTACGACCCCATAAAGTTGATGTACTGACTTACCCAAACGGGGCCCACATGACTTTTCGCGCTTCACCTCCTAGGGTTAGGTTTTTAGATGTCTAGGGTTTTTAACATTCCTGTTTATTGTAAAAAGACCTTCAGAGCCTCATTGTAACCTTCTTCTTGCGAATGAGCGCAGTCGTCACACCTCCTCTCAGAGATAAGCCACCACCATTCCAGCAAGCTTGTTTTCCGCTGCATTTTACAGTTTCAGCTTATTTTCTTATTAATAAAAAACCAGTTTTATTGTATCTCTGTTATTTTGTGTTAAGCACCTGTTAATAATTTGTAGTCATTTCATTCTGCTCATAAAATCCGGATTAGTGTTATCCGAGCGGTCTACTCCTTGTCGTCTTAATGCATGTCCCCAACAAGGTCGAAGTACAAAGACTTGGGTCTCGAGCTTGTTTCTCTTGAGGACAAAATCTCTCTCATGCCCAAGCCACCTCTCGTGGCAGGAGAAAGGAAATATGACAAGACGGGATATCCTTTCAAACTGTTGACTGAGAAATCCCTCACGCAACAGAGGAACGAGATGATGGATAGTTTCGAACAAATCCTTCGATGGCTACCAACAAGCGATGCTTCTTCTTTGAGCGGAGGTGTCGCCCCCTTCAAGGTACAAATAAACTTTGATATTCCTATATTTGAAGGTCAGATAGACGCAGATGTTGTAGACAAGTGGTTGAATCTACTAGAAGGGTATTTTACTATACATAACTTTTCGAATAGAGAAAAGATTACTTTTGTGCTCCTCAAAGTCGTTCCCCATGTCAAAGATTGGTGGGAAACTTTATGTGAGCAAAAGGAAACAGAGTAACCCTCGTTATTTACAATCACGACCACTTGAGAATCCTTCAGGGATGTTATTAAGGAACAATACTACCCTGTTGGAAGTTATGACGACTTGTATACCAAATGGACCACACTGCGGCAAGAAAGAGACCAAGTAGTGCCAGATTTCACAAATATCTTTCATACCTTGCCCACCAAGCTGGGTATCAAAGATTCATAGAGACATCTGGTGCTCAAGTATCACGGTGCTCTGCATAGATACATCCTGACCAAAATGGAATTTCTGGACATCTCATCCTTGGGCGCGGCCTACCGTTATGTCGTCAAAATCGAACAAAATCTCAAACAAAAGACGTGACAATTTGGGCCTGGGAACCCCTCACAACAAAAGCCAAAAAAGGGTGGCCCCAACCCATAGAACAAAGGACAGAGCAAATATGGGCAGTATCAAGACAACCACTCCAAGCCGCAAGCAAAGAAGGACATCGAAAAGACAAAGAAAGATATCGGGAAGTGGTGCGACTTCCATAAGAGCCATTGGCATAACACTGCTGACTGTCGCTCAAAGTGGTCGCTGATGGCTGAAGTGAAAGCCTCTGAATCAGATGCAGGTTCCGAATCTGAGTCAGAACCAAAAAGGGGAAGACGAATCATTGACGTGGAACCCAGTGCCACCGTTGCTACCACCAAGCTCTAGCCTAGTGAACCAGACGAGCCAGAAGAAGGAGAGTGCCTCTTCCATTCACAGATGTGGGTAAAAGGCACCCCACTGCACTTCATCATTGATAGTGGTAGCCATAAGAACATGATCTCAGCAGAGGTCATCAAGCGGTTGGCCCTGTCGACAACGCCGCACCCACAACTCTACACCATTAGATGGCTCCACCAAGGAAGTGATCTCCGTGTCAACCAATAGTGTCGACTTTCATACGACATCAAGCCCTTCAAAGACAAGGTATTGTGTGATGTTTCTCCTCTTGAAGTTTGTGATGTTGCTCCTCTCGAAGTTTGTGAAAATTCATGTTGTATATGAGTCTAGGCCTCGTAGTGTTATTATTACTTTGAACAGGAAATTGTACAGGATACCCAAGACAGTCCCACCTAGTGTTATTTCCTTGATCTTTGCTAAGCAATGCAGGAAGGTCATCTCTCAGACAGAGAAGTTTGTCTTCTTCATGATTCGCTCTTAGAATGAGCGAAATATCACAGCCACATCTAGGGTCTCTGCAGCCGACCTCTCCACACAGCAGAAGAAAGTATATAAGGTCATGTAAGAATACTCAGATATCTTCTCCTCACCTACCAGGGTACCTCTGCACTGTCAGGTCAAGAACCCCATCAATCTGACCCCTGACACACTGCTGCCCAATGGGCCATTCTATCGCCACTCTTTGTTAGAGTATGAGGAGATCAAGTGAAAGATCCAAGAACTACTCCACAAGGGGCACATCTGTCCCAGCCCATCACCTTGTGGGAGCCCAATCGTGTTGGTACAGAAGAAACATGGAACCTAGCGACTCTGCATTGATTATCGATCTCTGAATAAAATCACAGTCGGAAAGCGGTACCTGATTCCCAGAATCGACGAACTCCTTGATCAACTCACGGGGGCCAAATACTTCACTAAGATTGATCTGAAGTCTGGCTACCACCAAGTCCCGATAGAATAGACAAATGTATGGAAGATTGCCTTCAAGTCAAAGGAAGGCTATTTTGAATGGTTGGTCATGCCCTTTGGTTTGACCAATGCTCCAACCACTTTCATGAGGATGATGGATGATATCCTGTGACCATTCACCAATAATTTTGTAGTGGTGTATCTGAATGACATTCTCATTTACAACAAGACTTGGGTCGAACACTTGCAGCATATTCAACAGGTTTTGCAAACCCTATGGTAGCACAAGCTATACACCAACTTGGAAAAATGTTCCTTTAGCATTGACATGGTCCATTACCTAGGCTACATCGTTGATCATCATGGAGTACATGTGGATCTATCCAAGATCGAAGTCATCCGTGACTGGCCAGCCCCAACCACACTCACTGAGCTTCGAAGTTTCTTGGGCTTTTCCAATTTCTTCCGCAAGTTCGTGTTGGGATTCTCCCATATTGCATGGGCCTCAGCCAAATAACCAGAGGTCTTGGTAAGGAAAAATTTGCGTGGGGCCAGTCCCAACAACAAATGTTTGATGATTTGAAGCAGCGCTTGTGCTCAGCCCCAGTACTTTCACTACCAGACCTGCAACAACCCTTTCAGATCGATACAGATGCTTCAGACTATGTTGTGGGCGTTGTTCTCACTCGGCACGGCCACCCCGTGGCCTATCATAGTGAGACACTACCAGATGTTGTCTGTAAGTACCCTACTTTCGACAAAGAAATGTACTCCATTGTGAAAGCCTTCCGCAAATGGAGACAATACATTCTTGGGGAGGAGAGAGTCATCTACATTGATCATAAGCCACTGTAGTTCATGCAGACACAAGGAAAATTGCAGAATGGCCGCCATCAAAAGTGGTCCAATTACTTGCAACAATTCCACCTCAACATCAAGTATAAAACATGAAGCACCAGCCACGTCGTTGATTACCTCAATAGACCGCCAGTCGCAACACTCACCACGGTGCTAGACTCTTGCGGCCACGAGACCTAAGGATGGCCCCAACTCTATGAGACAGACCCGAACTTCGCCACCACCTACCAAATGTTGGGCGCAAACGCAGTTGTCGATAATTTCCAGCTTCGGGATGGGTTGTATCGTATGGGACAAATTTGTGTTCCATCAAGCGAGCGAGCGAAGCTAATCTGGGAAGCCCACTACAGTTGGGTGGCAGGACACTTCGGCGTTGAAAAGACAGTGGCGATGCTACAAAAACATTTCTAGTGGCTGAAACTTCGACAGGAGGTCAACAAGTATATCAGATCCTGCACTGCCTGCGTTATTGCCAAACCAACCACTAAGAAACAGGGTTGTACACCCCTCTTCCTACTCCTAGAAGGCCATGGGAATCCATCTCAATGGACTACATGTTGGGTTTTCCATCCACCAAGCGGGGAAATGACTTTGTTTTTGTGGTTGTTGATCGCTTTTATAAGATGGCAATTCTAGTTGCATGCAAGAAGAGCATCACAACAGAGGCCACTCCCAAGCTCTTCTTTGAACGAATCTAGGTACATTTTGGAATCCCACAAATCATTGTCTCAGATCGGGACAATTGATTTCTCAACACCTTCTGGTCGAACCTTTGGTCACTGCTGGACACCAAGTTCACCAAATCCACAGCCTTCTACCCCTAGACAGATGGCCAAACCGAGGTCGTAAATCGAATGATTGTGCATATCCTTCGCATGTATAATTCCAAGCACTTTCGCACATGGGATGAGAGCCTTCCCTATGTCCAACATAGCTACAACCGAGCCCTGCATAGCTCAATTGGCCACAGCCCCTTTTAGGTGGGGTTGGGATTCCAACCATTGGGTCCCATAGATGTTGCACTTCCGCTTGCGGTCACCTTGGCCGGCTCATCTCCTGCTCCAACTGAGGCTGAAAAAGACACCCGGTTCATTGAGCAGTTCTATCACATCCTCCAACAGGTTCAGGATATCCTACAGACATCCAATGACAAGTACAAGCAGCGCCATGATCAACATCGGGTGCCACATAAGTTTCAGGTGGGCGACAAAGTTTGGTTGCACTTGCAGAAATAACGCCTTACAGAACCCAATCGGAAGCTTTGACCACTTCGTTAGGGGGCATACACCATCACCAAGTTCGTGGGGGATAATGATTTTGAGCTCAACATTCCTCCTTTTCTTGGCCTGCACCCAATGTTCAACGTGGATCTCCTTCGCCCTTATTTCCCACCATTATTGGACACCTCAGAAGTAACAGAACATCTGACACCAACAGATCTCAACCTCGACTGCATAAAACAGGCATCTCGTGATCAAATTGTGGACACACGGATCAAGGGCACTCGGAAACAAAGGATCCAACTTTATTGAGTCGTCAAAGCAGAGCAGCTACTGAACCAAGGCAAGTGGCTCACTTGGGGCCAAATTCAGCATAAATTTCCTCATATGATGGTGGAACTCAACGCAATGGAGACCATTGCTTCCTAAGGAGGGAGGATTGATCCAGGTAGATATCGGTGGTCACCACCTTTTCCAACTGGCTCAAAACAGTTTTCTGGCAATTATGGTAATTTACTATTTTTAGCAGTTTTTTTGGGTCTTGAAACTTCCGGAGCCATTTTGAGGCCCTAAACGACATTTTTTGGGAGTACGAGGAGCAACATGGAACTTCTTTCGATGTTTCTCACACAAAAGTTGTAGTCCTCGGATAGATATTTCTAACGAGGTATTGAGCACGTCAAACAGAGATCATATGCCAAAGTTACGACCCCGGGAAGTTGATGTACCAACTTATCCAAACGGGGCCCACATGAATTTTGGCGCTTCATCTCCTATGGTTAGGTTTTTTTATGTCTAGGGTTTTTGACATTCCTGTTTATTGTAAAAAGGCCTTCAAAGCCTCATTGTAACCTTCTTCTTACGAATGAGAGCAGTCGTCACATCTCTTCTCAGAGATAAGCCGCCACCATTCCAGCAAGCTTGTTTTCCGCTGCATTTTACAGTTTCAGCTTATTTCCTTATTAATAGAAAACCAGTTTTACTGTATCTCTGTTATTTTGTGTTAAGCACCTGTTAATAATCTGTAGTCATTTTGTTCTGCTCATAAAATTTGGATCAACATTATTCAGTCGTGAAGGAGGCATACAGTCTAGTTTCTTCCTTGCGCGGGCTTTCCAGGTATGGATTCCTTACTCTTCCATCCATAATGGTTACCTTTCCCTTTGAATCAATTTTTGGTTCAAGATTCCTCACGGTCTGTGTGTTTCTTAGGTTGTTATGGGATATTGAACTGTGTATTGGTGTTGAGTCTATGGTTTCTTATGGTTATTATTCCGACTGTTGGAATTTAAAAAAGAAATGGTTATGCTCTTCTTGTTGTGGGTAATAGTTGCATGGGTTTATTGATAAAATGGCAGTGAAGCATGCTCGGTCATGGCTTGGGTTTTGGGTCTGGTTCTCTGTGGAAATTTATTATTATGATTTGACAAGCTCTGAGCTTTGCGCATGGGTGTTACAACCAGTCTCTGTGTTTAATATTTTCCACTCCATTTTCGTCTCTGTGATTGATATTTTTCGATCCTCTGGGTCGCAATGTGAACTGTTGAAAATTTAAAGTGTTTTTTGCCTTGACTTGGAAAAACCCCGAGTTGTTAGCTATCGTAGCAGTTCCCTCATTAACACTGTCACCTAGAAAGAATTGCACAATTGGGTTTAACATCACCCATAAGTTAAATGGAAGCATTATACATGTGTTTGGGTTGGGTATGGGTTGTGTTTGAACACTCACATTAAAGTGTTGTTAAGAGATTTGATTATTTTCGTTCCCTGTTGGAGTTGGCTGATTGTCATTTTGGTAACCCTCACAGTCAAGAGTATTGTTACATGTTATGTGTCTGTGATAATTTTGAAAGGCACGACCTATCTGCATTTTTTTTTGAGGACTTAATCCTCTGATTGAGCCACGTGTTCTTACACTCCATTTGTTGTGTTTAAGCCCTAAATATAATTTTGTAACATTTTACTCCAATCAAGGGTTAATGGAACACTGTGGTGCTTATTTGATTGGACACGATTTGGTTTTGTTTCTCGTTGGGCAATTTTAGAAGAAGTCTATACCTAATCACTTATTTGAAGCTTGGGATCGAAGAGTTGGATGTTATTTGATTCAAATATTATTCGAATCAATCCTTATGTTGATTGACACCTGTGTGTGAACAAATTGAGGCTCGATTAAGATTTTCAATGCCCAGTTTGATTGTGTCAAACAATATTTAAATATTGGATATAAATTGTTGGAAGCACTGTGTGTATTTCTATTGGTTTTAAAGAAAAAGATTTAGCATTGGAATTATAAATGGTTGTGGTGGTTCACGGTATCGATTGCATGTTGTTGTTATGACTGCTATATAAATATTTTATAGATACAAAGGTTGTTGTAATTGAATATTTATGGGCATATGAATTATTGTTTGGAAGCCAACAAGCAATTTGTAAAGGAAGTAACAGTTTAAATTGTGGTTTTGAAAAGTGAATATTGTTGAACTGTGAAGGTCTGAACAAAGGTATGTTTGATGGTTTGTTTTGATTTATTTTTATATGAACAGTATCCATATTATGTCCCTATCATTTTACCACTTTTTGCTCATTATACTCCCCTCATAATCCCAATTTCATTATGGCATCTCTGTTCTGTGAAATAAATTAAAAAAAGGTTTGTGTAACATCGACAAAAGAGATAACACCACAATGGATGGCAACTGGTATTTTGGTATATTTTACACAGTTAAATTCGTTAATTAATTGTTGAGCAGTATTTGTGTGTTATCCCTTCTCATTGTACCACCTTTCGCTCATTACACTCCCTCCATATATCCCATGAACCGTATCACCCTCTGCTCACTTGGTGATTATTAAATGGTTTGTTATGGATGGATTTCATGTATCTCGTGTTAATTTCTGAACGAATTTTTTATTCATGCAAGTAGAATGTCATGTATGGTTTATCAAGGGCTTAGTTACTGACGAACTGTTGTTACAGGATGAGTTTCTTCATTAGGGGAAGCCATGGCATAAATAACAGAGGAAGGGGAAACTAGAACAGAGGGCCTAGATTTTCCGTTCATTTTGATGTTGATCCCCAGGATTTGAACCAGTTGTTCCAAGTTGGGTTCTTTAACTAGATTGGGCAAGAAATAGTACAACCTCGACCAGAGAGACCCCCCTTCCAGCCTCAGAACATCACTGGCATTCCTATGCCTCCTCATGTGTCCTTGCAACTAGAAGTCCCTGCAAATGATGGATGGCAAGAGCTTGTCAACCCGATTGTCTCTCACCATCGTGGCTAGACCGATTTTTCATTACCTCCTCCTCCACCTGTCAATCATAATGTTCAGATTGCCCCTGTTGATTCACCTGTCCAATCTTCACATGCAAGTAAAAGACTTAAAACTGATATTTCCTATATGCAAGATAAAGGCAAATTGTTGCCTACCCTTCCTCTCCCTAAAATGACTCCTCAAAATCCGTGTCCTACCGCATGCATTTGAAGGACAATTGTTCCCATGTAATCAGTGAAATACAACCTCAAGGTTCAAATCAACCACGGGCTACTTTCGGGAAATCAAAGGTGGACAACAATGATAAAAGAAAAATTGTCTCTCAGAGTGGCAAGAATGACTTTTAATTTATTTGTTTTTATGATTTGAGTTGATAAAGACGGTGTTAATGGTCTGCAGAAAGTTTGGACAACAAGCTTTTTTTTTTTATAATGTGGATTATGTGGATATTTATATATTTTTGGATATGACTTAAATTATTTCTGATATTTAAATATTCAATTTTGAAGGTATTTAAGGGAGTTACAAGGGTGGCATGTGTTGAAATGATTATCTATTTGTGTCATATTTTATAATTTGAAAAAAAAAAAGCCGAGAGTCACAAGGGGTCCCACCTACCTAGTTATTATTAATTAAAGACCCTTAACTATTATTATTTCTCCTAAACTAAATTAGTTAAGTCGAACTAACTTAACTAAAGAAAGTAGTTGAACTACTTCAATGTATTTGGAAAGCATAAAAGCTAAATGAGAAGAAGAAACAAGAGGATAATAGAAGGAGAAAGCAAGACTAAGGTTTGCTCTTTTGATTTCATGAGATAGTTTCAGTTTTCGTTCGTTCTTGAGTTTATTCAAGGCCTAATTCTCTTTTTGACAGTAGGGTGCTATTGTAGACAACAAGGTTCAAAGCTGAACCAAACCATTCAGATGTTTGTTTTAGAGGTGTTGATCCATCCTTGATAGTCTGTGTGTTCTTGTATGTTTGTGGATTAAGTTTCATAGCTAATAAATGATATTTTGCAAAGTCAAATTGGAAGCAGTGTGTGGCAAGCCGATCCAAATTATAAATTTCAGTTTTTACTTCTTCTCAAAGTCCTTTTGTATGGTGTTCATTGGGGATCTCTAAATTAGACTTTGGTCCATGCCCTCACAAGGGTTTTGTAAAGAGAAAAACACTTTTGATATCTCAGAATGAAATAAATCAGATTGCTATTATGTCTCATTTGTTTGTATTTATGACTTGGTTACTTTTGTTTTTTGATCTCCCTATTTACTTTCTGTAATCTGTATACATTTCATAAACTTATATAAAATTTATGTCGTTTTGCAACATTCTTTTTAATAATAAACCAGCCTAAACCCTTGTAATTAATACTTGCAGATTGGGAAAGTATTTTTGAGGCTATAAAACATAGGGTGACATTCCCGACTATCTTGTCCTAGCCAGGCAAGATTAAAAAATGATTGAGTAAGATAATTCATATCTTTTCCTCAACACGCGAGTCGCAGTGGTTACAATTGCGTACATATTTGGGTTTCAATGATCACAGTCATGTACATACACGAGATCTAGTGGTGACAGTCGCGTACAAGTCCATACAAGTCAATACAAGGGCAATTTTCAACAACAGGTTATTTTCAGGGCAGTTTATTAGGTCTTGGGGATGGCAACAACATCGTTAAGAGTTGAAGAGAGATTGGATGGAGCATCTAAATTCCTCTCCTTGAAAGCAAGAGTAAATTTGACATTTAAGGAGTATGACCTTTGGGGGTTAGTGGACAAAGTTTTTACTCCATCAAGAGATCCAACAACTTTGGAAGCTCACAACAAAAAGGAGATCAAAGCACAAAGGGTCATCTTAGATTTAGTGAAGGATCATCTAATTCCTCACTTATCGAATAAGAAGACAACCAAAGATGTGTTTGATGCCTTAGTAGCGTTATTCCAAAGCACAAACATGAATAGGAAGACGATCTTAATGAATAAACTCAGATCGGTACAAATGTGTGTATTTGATAATGTCACTAGCTATCTGATGAGGATCACACAGGTTCATGATAAACTTGTAGCCATAAGGGATAAAATAGAGGATGAAGAGCTCATGAATGTGGCATTGAATGGTCTTCTCAGGTCATGGGAACCGTTTTTCAAGGGAGTGTTGGACTACAATTGTCGTTAGACCAAAACCCGCAGGTGTTAGTCTCTACCAAAATTGTTGGATTTAGGTTCAATGACAGGGGCTTAACTCATGTCGCTAAAATCGCAAGAAGTGTTGAACCCAATGTCCAATAATCTCCCCCCCAACACGTGTAGGGCGAGTTTTGAACTCGAGACATGTCGCTTTGATACCATTTGTTGGACTACAAATGTTGTTAGGCCAAAACCCGCAGGCGTTAGTCTTTGCCACAATCGTCGAAATTAGGATCCATGAGAGGGGGTTAACCCATGTTGTGAAACTCGCGGGAAGTGTTGAACCCAATGTCCAACATGGACTTTGCGCTCGGGAACATCTTCCAGATTTGCAGAGACTATGGGATGACTGCATCCAAGAAGAGAATCAGGATGAGTCAAAGAGAAACAAGCAGAGAGGTAGTGAGGATAACTTGGCTCTTGTTAGTAAGACAAGGAAGGGCAAAGGAAAGAGTTCTAGCAAGAAGGGTAACAATGATGGAGGATCATCACAACCGGGGAAGAAGAAGGACTTGAGTAAAATAAAGTGTTTCTTGTGTCATAAGAATGGACTTTATGCATCTCAGTGTTTAGAGAATAAGAACAAGGGTAATGGAAGGGTAATGAGTGTGCAACGAAGTTTGAGAAGGACTACTCAGTGGTTTCTTGCCTTTCCACCAACACATCTGCGAGGAGTGCTTGGTTCTTGGACAATGGTGCATCTCGTCATACGACAGAAGAACAAGAGTTATTTAGCAGTTTGACATAGAGTGACTCAGATGTTCATGTGGAGCTTGGTGATGATGTCGGGTGTTATCCCCAATTCCTAGGGATAACTAAGGAGATGATGTCTCGAGGCCCTCAAATTGCAGATATGGAGTAGCGAGAGACATATGGTTGACAACGTCCACATGCACAGGAAAAGACCAAGGTCACCACCACACCACCTCAGTTCATCATGGTGGCGTTCACCACATCAGATTACTTCTAGAAGATAATGGGTCTTGCTCCATGAGGTACAAGTCATGTATTGTGGTAAGTATCACTTTAATATTTGAGGTATTTTGAGTATGTTTCATTTTGAACTGCTTTTGATTATGTAGCGTTTGCTTGGAAATTATGCCTTTTGCCTTATTTCACCTTGGTGGTTGACATTGTGCCTTAATAATTGGCCATCCTTAAGGATGGGTTTTCTACTGGGAGGTCCCACTGACAATTCATCATGCCATTATTGATCATACTTATCATTTTCCACACTCCATCCTCTCATCTTCCTATCTTTTGGGATTTTCGAGTGTACTGACCCAAGAAGGGATTGTCCCTCTTTTCATGGGAAGAAGGGGTTGAAGGCCCAGAGGGAATCAAGCTGGAAAAATATAAAATCCAAGTCATAACCTTCCAAATGCCCACCCAAAGAGGTCTTGAGAACAATGAAATGTCTCTCCTAAAAAAATCAAAGCCTGCAAAAGAAAATACATATATATAATGTCCCACTTGTTGAGGGATCTACGTAAGTGCGTTACAAGCTTTATTTTACCCCTATGGCACTTTGTTTACCTCTCCCTTCAAGTGACATTGTGGTATTGCTTCCCAAGATTTATTTTACCCATAGGGAGTACCAAGTCGTTCTTGACCTTAATTAATTAATGGCAATAAATGGGCTTGGAAAAAGGATGCATTGAAAACGAAGGTGCAACACACCCTCTACAAAGGCACCCATAAATGAGACACTAGGAACCCTTGTATGTTATGAACCCCATGCCCAAAAGTATTTCCCCCATCCACTTCATTTTCTCCACATGGCTTAGATATGGGTCCACCTAGGAAACACTCCTTGACATGAGGAATGAATCACCCAATAGGTCACCATGTCAACTCTCCCATACCTAAACTTGGAAAATTGCATAAGGTATTTGAGCACTTGTTTAATTTGATGAGGTAGGTTTTTATGTACATGATTGGATGGCTCTTATATTGAATGTGATTTTACTTTCCATGATGCTTTGACTTGAGATCCTTGGAGGGCACACTTGTTTGGCTTTGTAGGACCTTGTTGATGGACGTTTTGGAGGAACAAGCCCAGCTTAGACCTTCATTGGGGCAAGAATCCCACGGGTTGGATGCCATGGCACGCACACCGAATGATGATTGTAGCCTTTGGAGTCAAATAAAACCACCATGGTGGACCTCACCTAGCCCCTACAAGCCCAATTATTTGCCTTTGGAGGCCAAAATGTCACATTCGAAGGGCTTGAAGTCACCTTAGGGCTAGGGTTTTGGTGATGATGATGGACATTTGTCACCTTTTGATGGGAAAATCCATTGAAGTGAGGAGGCGATCTTTAGCTTGAGGACACATGGCCTTTGGAGGCCTATCACTATCTCCTCCAGCCCCAATTACTTGACCAAAGTGCTAAAGCATCACTCCTTAAGGAGATGACATCATATTTTAGGGTTTTTCTTATGTGCAATATTAAAATTATGTTGTAAAGGGGCAAAGTAAGGGTGGTTGACCCCCTAATTTTTGTTTTACCCTAAAGTTAAGTGGAAAAACACTTTTTAGAAGATTTGTATAAATAAGGATCATTTCCTTTTCATTTTGATCATAACTCTCCCATTGTGAGAAGGATACTTAGTTGAAATTTGTGCCCTCTTTAGGCAATTTGGATCTCTCTCTCTCTTGTGCAAATGTATTTTGATCATTTCTCTTGGTGTATTATGGAGCTAAGTTGGTGCGCACCTCTTGGAGGCTTCTTCTCTTTCTTATGAATGGATATGGTTTGGTAAACTAGGGTTTGATCTTGCATCATTTGGAATTGGTAAGGAATTTTTTGCATCTATTGCTATTTTCTTCTTGTTCCAAGTTATTCTTGTTTGAAACCCTAGGAGGAGTATAAGCACATACAACCTCCACCATTTTTTATCTCATTTGTTGGTTGATAAGTCATTTTTGGCAAGGTTGCTAGGAGGAGTACAAGGATGTACACCCTCTTAGATTTACCTTAGTTTGGTTTCCAT
The DNA here is from genome assembly GCA_009831015.1 of Picea engelmannii. Lineage (NCBI taxonomy): Eukaryota > Viridiplantae > Streptophyta > Pinopsida > Pinales > Pinaceae > Picea > Picea engelmannii. The sequence continues at coordinate 90,759 of ML798341.1, read as the reverse complement.
GCCCTAGGGAGTAAAACGACTTACACCTCTAGGGATATTGTGGGTCTAACTCTTACATCCAAGACTTCATTTACCCAATATATTAAAAGCACTAATATGAAATTTGCATTGGAGAAATAAATTGTTTGCATTGGGTAATGTGATTTTACGAGATTTTCAAATTGGTTGAAGTGGAATTAGTTCTATGCTCTACTAGCTTGCTTGAGCCACTAGGACGTCCTCTTTGGCCAAGGATATCTTATTGCTATTATAACATTAAATCTACAACCGTTAGGGTTGCAAAAATTTTTCTCAAACTTTTACTTTTTCTCTCTTTTCAATTGTTAAGATTTGCTAGAAAGTTGCCATAATAATCTACTTGTCATTTAGCATCTTTTGGGTGTTTACTTCTAATTTTTGGTGGTTGGAATTTTATGTTGTAGCAATATTTTGCTACAACCATAAGGCTATTGTAATATATCTGCAATAAAATCTTTAAACAACCCTATATTATTGTTAAAGTCTTGCTCTATCTTACTTGAGTTATACTAGTCATTACTGGCTTATCTCTTGCATCTTTAACTAGACTTTCAGTGACTTTTTCAACAGCTTTGATTATCATTTACTTGTTGATTTGTATCATTGTTTACTGCTACTATATAGGACAATAAGCTTCACTTTATTTTCCATTGGATATCTTGGCTTGTATATTTGTCTTTTCTTGTGTCTCGGGCATGTACAACTATCTTCCGCAAGTAATCAAGCACTTGACAACCATTGACTACCTCCAAGTCTCATTCCCAAGTCACGTTCCACTTAGTATTTTGACCTATAAGGGAATCATCTTCCATAACGTCACTTTCCATCTCATTTCCCCCTAGGGTCACCTGAGATTCCCCCCCTGTGTAGGATGTCTCCTTCACTAAAGCAAGGGGAGGGTTTATATAGGGTGACAGTGGGTAGACTCTCCCATAGTTATCACCCTCTTGTGGATTGGGTCGGGATTTTCCCAATCTACAGTTTGTGTGATAACACCAGGTATGTAGTGAAGGGAGAGGGAAAAATTACGTTCTAGCTCGAGTCAATGGGTTTGTTGGATGCCCAGGATGTGATTTTTGTACCAGGTTTGAAGAAGAATTTTATTTCAGTCTCAGCTATGGAGGACAAGGGTTTTGTTGTTACTTTTCAGAGAGGGAAAGTACTCATATGTCCATAGAAAGCTAGCTCGAACAATGCAGTGGTCGTTGGGGTTAAAGAAGGCACTTTATATAGGTTATAGGGCAAGTTTGTTCAGGATTTGGTACGCGACAGTGACAACCTATGTGAGTTGTGGCACAGGAGGTTGGCATGCCTACACTACCTGGAATTGTCAATTCTTAGGGGGGATTGTTAAAGGTCTTCTAGAGTTAAGAATTGAGTAGCAAGGAGTGTGCATTTGGAAAGAATGCCAAGGCTTCTTTTCCAAGCAACGAGAGTAGGTCCAAGGGGATCTTGGATCTTATCCATACATATGTGAGTGTGCTAATGTCATTGGTATCATTACAGGGATCGTCATGACGTTTATTGATGATTTTTCCAGGAAAAATTGGATCTTCTTTATGAAGACCAAGGATGAGTTCTTCGATCAGTTTCAAGAGCTTAGAGCTCAAGTAGAGAACTAGAAAAGTAATAAGATCAAGGTATTGAGGTTGCATAATGGGGGAGAGTACACCCCCAATGACTTTAAGGGTTTCTGCAATGAGGTAGGGATCAACAGGGAGCTGACAGTCTTATAAAACCCAATCCTCGATGGAATGAGGTTGTGGAGAGAAATAATATGTCCATCGTCGGTTCTTCCAGTGTTATGATACATGGCCAAGAGTTTCCTATGTTCATGTGGGTAGAGGCATGTAACACAAAAATATATGTGAAGAACATGAGTCCTCATAGGATATTGGGGGACAATACTCCAAAGGAGGCATTCTCAGGAGTGAAGCTAGAGATTAGTCACTTAAGGATCTTTGGTCGTTCAATTTACATCCATGTTCATGCGGAGAAGAGGAAGAAGTTGGAGCCTTTAGTGTTGGAGTACTTCACACACACCTAGGATTTATTTTTCCTAAGTTTTTCCATATGTTTATTAGTCATTATCCAGTCTCCTAAAGTTTAGGGAGAATATTCTCTTCAGTTTTCACTTCAGTTTGATCAATTGAGTGGAGTCTAGATGCTACATTGGGATTATCACCATGCAACATTGGGATCATCACTAGTTAATGCGCATTGTCCTTGGGATCATCACCATACTAGCGCATTACTCACGATTCCCTGATCTACTCTTCACTTCACTCTGTTTCAGTCAGTTAACTGAAGACTAATAGGCTAGTTAACTGAGACTAGGTGGCAGTTCACTCCCGTAACTGCATGAGAGACTGGACTAGGTGGCAGTTTACTCCCGTAATTGTTGGTGTGTGTCCAAATCACTCTAGACCACCACTATGGCACATTGGCTTCTCCTCCAATGCGCATTAGTTGAGTTATATAGAGTATATCATGTGTAAATTATCATTTATTCATTTGGTTAATGAGAGTTCTTCCATTCTTTCTCTCCCACTTCTCTTTTCTCATATTTTCTCTACAACTGTTTATGTCAATTCCCAGCTAGATTTATTCTGTGCAGGTTCAACACATTTACATGGTATCAGATCCGACGGACTGCTAGGGAAAAGACACACCAAATTGTTTTTGCAGGTACTAAAGATTGAAGACGGTGGAAAAATGGAAATTTCAAAATAATTCATTCTTACACCATACAATTTCTTTGCATGTAAGGAGAAGGTGATCATGGATATTTGAAGCAGATGATTGTACAGGTTAATCATGAACACAGAGACAGAACCAACATCAACCATAGAAAAATCCAAGTATCTAAATCAAATGGATGAAGCGTTTGGAACAATTTGTAGTATCATTTCTCCTAAACTCCTCTTTCATATATTCTTTATCCAGTCTCCTAAAGTTTAGGGAGATATTCCTCTGGGAGAATATTCTCTTCGGTTTTCACTTCAGTTTGATTAGTTGAGTGGAGTCTAGATGCTACATTGGGATTATCTCCATGCAGCATTGGGATCATCACCAGCTAATGCGCATTATCCTTGGTATCATCACCAGACTAGTGCATTACTCATGATTCCTTGATCTCCTCCTCACTTCACTATGTTTTAGTCAGTTAACTGAAGACTGATAGACTAGTTAACTCAGACTAGGTGGCAATTCACTTCCGTAATTTCTTGAGAGACTAGACTAGGTGGCATTTCACTCCCGTAACTGCCTGAGAGACTAGACTAGGTGGTAGTTTACTCCTGTAACTGTTGGTGTGTGTCCAGATCACTCTAAACCATCACTATGGCGCATTGGCTTCTCCTTCAGTGCACATTAGTTGAGTTATACAGAGTATATCATGTCAAAATTATCATTTATTCATTTGGTTAATGAGAATTATTCCATTCTTTCTCTCCAACTTCTCTTTTATCATATTGTCTTCACAACTGTGTATGCCAATTCACAACTAGATCTACTATGTGTAGGTTCAACACATTTACATTTAGGACATAAGGTTATATTTGTGGGGTACAACGAGACCTCAAAGGCTTACAAGATCTTCATTCTAGCACAATGAAAGACAATTGTGAGCAGAGATGTGAAGTTTGAGAAGAACTTGGCATCTAGTATATCTCATGAGTCATCAACAATGATAGAGGATGAGGAGCAACAAGCTCCGAAGGATGAACAACAGTCTGCAGTTCAAACTTCATGTGGGGAGGAGGAGTTATCCCCTTCCAGTCTCTTGAGGGGTCCTAAATCCCTTTAACTCAACAGTAGGAACCAAACCTGCCACTGAGGGCCAATTAGACTTTGTAGTGTTTAATAATGGAATGGTTCTCCAGATCTTGCGATCCGGCCAAATAATCGATGGGCTTTACGTTTTCTAGTGAAATCTTATCCTTCAGTTCGAACGTTCTCTTTCTGTATTCTCTCTTATAGGTGGGACCGATACAAGATGGGACCGATACAAGATAAGAGCTGGTATAAACCAACTGCGTAACAAGGTGGGAAAACTTAACTACTGGAGAAGGCTGAGCTTGGGATAACTCTTTCACTCTAGCATGCAAATAGTGATTCTCTACCACAAGCCTAGTACTAATACATTAACCATCTGTTGTTCCAATTATTGACTGAGATACAATTTATCGGAAGAAAACATACATGCAATAAATGATGGCAAGAAAAATAGTTTCCTTAACTCTAATAATCAATCACATATTAACACAATGATTTACTTTTCATCATTAAAGACAAGAACTATAAAATAATTGAATCAAATAACTTATCAACAGATTTAGAAGCTCTTACTTGTTACATCATCCATTCATGAGATGAAATCAAAAGTAATTCTTCTTCACATCCAATCATACACACTTTTGATGAAAACACAAACTCGTCTATGGTCCTAAACATGACTTCTCAATTAAGGCAACTTCGAAATAGTTCTTTACAAATCCAAAAATGACGGCCTTTGCAACAACCATCGACCCCTTGCTAACAGGTCGATCCTCCTATTTATAACATATTATTAACTAAAACTAATTATTAAAGTGTAGCTAAGTAAAACAAAACTCGCCACATGGCGCTTTCTTCTATCAGTCATCAAATGATCTCACTTGAGTGGATGATTCTTCTTGTACTTCGACCACTTGACGAAGAGATCCTCGCATGTGTTAGCACACGAGAATCTATGTTGTTTAACTAGGGCCGAAAGGATCTCTCTTATCTCTACTGCCTGTGCCCGATACTTGACTATTCTGGCACTTAACTATTGCAACATGGCTCGAGCTTTGATCGGGTGCTCCATGAACTGTTGCACATGTCCTGGTGCCATGTCTTCCACCTTTAATATTTCCGCAGTCCATGATGAGTCTTGATCGACATGTGATTTGACTATGTCGCACAAGTTGACAAAGTCATCGGGTGTGTCGAATTCGGGGAGGCCGATGTCTCTCATTGCCTGGTTGATCTTGGTCTAACGCTTCTTGCACTCAACCCATTTCTCTTGGATTTCCCGATGAGGTTCCTGAGCCATTTTTACCCGATATTCGATCGATTTCCTTATGCGGTCGATGATGCTTTCCCTTAGCACCCGGATGTCGTGCTCTTCGACGTCTCGACCCTGTTGCACCGCGCTAATATAGTCGATCCTCTCCACGTCTTGGTGTGATTTCACGTACCACCTCTCCATATCCTTGCATGTCGTCAGTTCCATGAGGGTGTCTTCTTGAAGCTCGACTATCATTGCAATGAATAGGTGTCATTCATATGTAAATTTGTTGTAGGCCTCTTGGAATTCGCTTTTCAGGAACACCGCGACCTGTGTGGTGTCCTGGTAATATTTCAGCAAGTGGCGTAGATGTTCCAATTCCTTCAGTGCAACGACCAACTCCTCTTCATCCATTTTTTCTTTATCCAGGGTGGCATCTGTGATTGCCATCCGTGCGCCGATAAGTTCAGATGTCTTGGCATGCTCTGTGTCCATCAACTCCTCCTCCATGGTGATGAGGATGGAGCGATCTAGGGTGATCCTCCTCTTCTTGGTGGTTCTCCTGACGATAGATTTCCTTTCGCGGTCATAGGAGATAGCATGTATGTCAGTGACTTCATCCAGGGATTCGGGGATTTGTTGATCTCCCCAGGTGAGCATATTTCCCAGGCTCCTGATGGTGTATATTTGTTCAATACTGGGTTCTTGAACCTCCTCCATGTGTTTCGAAGGTCTGACTTCTGTTTTTTTCTCATCGGGAGGTTGAGTACCGGTTGAAATCCAGGCATCGGGGGTAGGCTCGGTACTTACTCTATAATGACCGTTGAGGCATTGATTTCCTGTTGTGGAGCTTCTTCTTTTTGTTCGCCCGACCCTGGCTCGTTTGTCGTACTATGCTTTTGAGTTTCCAGTACATCGAGTAGTTCAGTGTCTAAGACACTTTCAACCTCCTGGTCATTCTGTGAAGGGATCCGAATTTGAGCGTCGGGAGCTGGGGAAGATGCTTTCTCGGGCTCCTTTTCCTCTGTGATTTGTACAAGAGTCACGAGGGATACCTTCGGACTTTCTTCATCATCATAGATGTTTATCAATTTGTGGAGGGTGTTTGTTGCACTTGCTCTCTCTTATGTTCTTACTATCTCTGTCTGAGTTGAAACATCCCCCGGTGATCTGGACTGTGGCGTTGTAACTTCAGGGTTATCTAACCTAATGATTTCATCAATTTCTATTAGCTTAGGGCCGCTTGGACCTACCCGGATTTCATCTGGGTTATCGACAGGGGACCCTATCATTCATATGAGTTTCGGGTCGTCTTGCAGCTGATCAATTACTCGTTGCACCTATTCTATCATGAGATATCCCCTTACCCATGCATCCTGTGTCATAGGGAATCCTCTATCCTGCACCGGGGCGACCAGGGGAACCTATGTTGCTTCTATCGCTCTGATTTCTTCTCTCGGTCTAAGGGCCTCTTGAGCTGATTATTCTATAATTGTCGCTTGTTCATCTAGGCTCATGGACCTGAACCTGGTCATTTTGGGACTAACCATCCTTGCTACCACCTCATCCCAATCCTAGGCATTTTCTGTGAAGACTTCATGTTCAAATTTGTCGTGGGAGTACGACCAGTAGGATGACACTTGTGAAGCGTGTTGCAAGACCAGGCCTTTTAGATCATGCTTGCGAAATCGGCATGTCTAGAACCTGAACTCGAGTTGGGTCAACCCTTCTTGTTTAGCTTGAGTTGTATCTTTAACAAAGTGGAAACCTACATGGAAACCATAAGGAATGAACACCCACTTCTTGTCCTTGACCAGGGTGGCATTGTAGCCTTGCAAAATGGTTTGATAGCATATTTCTCCCACTACAAGTCATTCTGGGACATGCACTGGTAGGAGATGTGGTGCTCCGATGGCCCCGAACATCCTGATGTAGGTGTCTCACTCATCCAAGTACCAATGGCCTACTTTGGAAATCATTTTCTTGGCCGCAGCCGATAGTCTTGGGCATTCCATCTTAGAAAGAATGAAATAAATTCGTGCGATGAATTCATCGCTGATGAGGGAGTAAGACCTTTTATACCTGTTCTCCCATAGCACACTGAAATAGACGTGGACCAGGAGCTCTACAACATGCTAGCTCAGATTCATGCCAGCGAAGATGTTTCTGGCGCACATGACATCAAGCAAATATGAATACATGTAGAAAATTGGTGTCTCTCCTTCCTTCGATGTCTAAGATTGTTGTATGCAGATGCTCAGTTGTTTAGAAAATATCGCTCCCTAGTTGAAGCCGCTCCCGGAGATCGCCACTGTGTAAGCCAAGGGCATCCACACCTCTGAAAATCTAGAGCAATCCTTCTCTCCATATAATCGATAGATGAGAGCCATCAAATAGATGTATGGTTCCCTCAAATTGGTCATTGAGTACCATCCAGTGCTCTGGTTGGTGTTTTTCTTGTCCTCCCTCCACCATGAGGACATCACCCGGCTAGTGTCGTGGCGCTCGTAGAACTTCACGACAAAATCTACGTTTAGTCGCTCCTCAGGGTATCTAAGCTTGTAATACTTCTGAACTTCCACCAGTAAGAACACTCCGACACACCCATCATTGTCATCGTTGATCAAACATTTCGTGTGTATGTGTGGTCGATGAGCCACTTCAAGACTTTAATACAGGGAAAAGCAGGGGTTCTGCTCGCCACCATATGCAGGTATGATTGTCAAATGTTCAGGAACACTTCGTCGTCGAGCACTCTTACATATGGATCACTGTGTGGGACATATTCTGGGTATTCCTCTCAGTTGATCTTGCTAAAGAGTTCTCCCCACTATGGGAGCGCCATCTTGGATCTCATGCTTTCCTTTGTATGTCCAAAGGGCGGAGGCTGAATAAAAACCTTCTTCATCATTGTTTTCATGACAGGTTCTGGTCTTAGAGTGTATTCCAATTGTTTTACGACCCCTGGAGAGGAGCCTTCGCCTACCTCTGGTTCTTTCAACTTCGGTGCCCTCGGCGATCGTTTGGTGGTTGGATTTCTTGGAGGCATTGTTCTTGCAACTTAAAATAAAATTTTAGAGACTGTGTAAATAACCAAACCCAGATAAAAAATATATGAATTGTAACCATGTAAAATCCACAGACTTGGATACATACCTGTAAATCTTGCTAAACCTGGTTATTTTGATACTCACGAGATCTTTGCAACCTTCGAATTACTCATCTTGCTTCTTTGGATGCTCTGAATTTCCTTGCACACAAAATGATTTCGTTTACAACAACTCGAGAGAATTTAAACCAGGGAAGACCTTACTGTGTCGCATCAACCATTCAATTTGGGTGATGAGTGAAATTTAAACAGATCTGTCGTCGAATCACCATAACTTAAATTCATTGTGGGTTGACGACGAGGTGCGGGGGGTGATGTGGTCTATCAGTGATTTCAAACGACTGTTTTGATTATCACACAAGGTAGCAACTAATGCAGCATTTGGTTTTAATTAGCTCCTTAAATGCCCAAAAATCTGATCGTATCTAACGCTAAAACGTCCCATCGTGTCACTCTCTCAATGGGTGGATCGAGGAACGAGGATGTGTTATGAACGTTTTCATTGATTTCCTTCTGCAAAAAGCTACGACGCCGATCAATGTTAGCGTACAATGTTGTCGTGGCAAAGCTGACTCAGAGGCGTGACTCGGACCTAGAGAACCAAGAATAACTCGGGGTAAAACTAGACCGTACGGTTCTCCAATCTGGCAAAGACACTTGACGTTGAAAACCGATGACCTAATTCATGTGTATTAATCAGAGTCAGAACTTTCATTAAGTTATTCATTCTAAATCAAACCTTAGCTTGTCGATGCTGAAAAAGTATCCAGGATCGACGATCGGTGATAAACCTATAAAGTGCTTTCCTCGGATTAGCTTCCTTGAAAAAGTCTCGATGCCGAAAACGCATCAGGGATCGACGATCGGGAATATCCTTTAGCACGGTCAGAATGTTTGTTGAGATCCCTTTAGGTTTTCCCCGATTCCGATAAGCGCATCGGGTATAGGCGATATCTTTCCTTTCTTTGTTAACGTCTATTACCCTCGTCTTTTATCGATGCCGAAGGTGAATCGGCTATTGGTGATATCCTTATGCAAGACTTGTCGCAAAACAAAAAACTTCCTTTGTGGATGTCGATGAAGATCGGTGGTCTGCGACTGAGGTTTCCCGAGTGGTTCTTTTCCTTATTTGAATTCCTTCCAATGTCGAATCTGAGCACGTCGGGTGAAGTGTTTTGGCTGTTGATTCTTTATTCAGGTGTTAAGGCCTTTTAAGTCATGGAGTTTCATAAGTTCAAACAAGCCTGAAAAGCTGATGAGATTCATGATAATAAGCAAAGACAAAACATTTCTCAAAATGAAGTCAGACCAGACAATGCAAAGATCAAGTGGTACCAAAAAATGTAAAAAATTGACATAGTCTTTTTAGGGTGTGTTGAGTGCTCAACAAATGGCGACTTACTGGGCGAAAGCAAAATCTTTGTTCCTACCTCGGGCTCGACTGATGCAAAAGCTGGTTAAGAACTTAACTGGTTTTTATCAGAGCCTCTTGTATCCTTGCATTTGAAATTATTTGGTTGGTGCATTTGGGCCTACCTGTGGGGTTTTCAACCTTTATTCCACCTTCATTTACTGCCACCCTGACCCATGCCCCCTTTGACAAGAGTCTAGTAAAGCATTCACCAGCACTCGGCCTTTTAGTTACCCTTATTCACTTGCTACTTGCTATGCTGCCAGCGAGCGTCCATAGCCTCGACGGAGTCACCCCGATGTCACATACCTTGCTCTGCTGCCAGCGAGCATCCATAACCCCGGCGGAGTTATCTGTATACCCTCTCCTACTGTGCGCTCATTTGATATAGTTGATTTTATTTCGGCAGAATGCCCTAAGCGAGTGGGAGAGGAGGACGTTTGTTATTTGCAAAATGAGACGGTTAAGGTGAAATTTTGCTAGCTATGTCTCTGAGATACATGCAGTCCTTTCCAGCTTATCATCTTTCCCTTAAGGTTTTACCAGACCACCCGGAAAACACTTCATCATTTTTCCAAGGTTTTTCATCTGCACAGGTTAGGTAGAGAACCCCTTAGAACAACCGTAGGTCCCTTCCGCACTTCTTGTGTCGTGTGTGAGCGACGAGTCGGGAACAGAGTTAGTCGTATCGCATGAATTAAGGTCAACCATTGTCTTGCTAAAAACAATATTCAAAAGTGCATAAGTACAATAGCAAAAGATAAAACAAAAATGCATTCCGTAATCGACCTATCTAAAACAAACATCGTGAAAACATGAACACAAAAATATTCTCTTTTTTTCTCTGTTTTTTTTAATGGAAATATTGTTTTAGGGCTTGGTCATTCACCGGGAGGGCGTCGAGTTCCCCCCTAAGATTCTGCAGCCGATACGTGCCTACCCCAATCTTCTCGGCCACCTAGAAAGGTCCGAGCCATAGATTCTGAAACTTAGAATGTTTTCTTTTCGGCTCATTTGCTTTGTCCCATTTTAGAACTAAGTCTCATACTTTAAAATTCTTCTCTTTAGCCTTATGCTTATCAAACCACCTTTTCACTATCTGTTGATGAGCTATGAACTTTGATTTTTCTTTCTCCCTTTCTTCTTCCAGCATGAGGAGAGTATCAATTCTTTGTTGTATAACTGATGAGGGTTGTCCTCTCGAATCCTGAGCAAGTTGAAGAGACGAGAGATATAGCCTGTTCGGGAGAATGGCTTCTTGTCTGTATACCAAAAATTATGGGGAATTCCCTATAGCTTCCTTGGGTGTAACTCTATCATCCCATAAGGCGTTGTGGAATGAACTGTGCTAATTCCTCTGGTTGTCTGCAACTGTTTTCTTTAATATCCTTACTAGGCTTTTATTCGTTGATTTTGCCACTCTGTTACCCTGTGGATAGTAGTTTGCAGAGTATCTGATTATTATTTCTTTATCTAGAGCAAACTCTGTTAATAAGGTGGAAGAAAAGTAAGCTGCATTATAAAAAACAAGGACAAAAGGCACACCGAAACTTGTGATTAGTTGTTGTTCTATGAATTGGATCACCACCTTCTCATTTACATGGGTCAGAGGGATGGCCTCTGCCCATTTCGTGAAATAATTTGTTGCAGTTAGTATGTATCTATGTTGTTTTGAAGAGCACGGTGTAATCTCTCCTATGATAGCTAACCCCCATTGCTCGAATGGCCTGGAAAGGGCCACCAATTGGAGTGGGACAACTGCTCTCTTCTCCCTCCTCGTGCTTATTTGACAAATTTTATAGTTTCTAGCGTATGTGTGAGCGTCCCTGAACAGAGTAGGCCAACAGTAGCCAGCTCTCAGTATTTTATGAGCGGTGGTGTTTCCTGCAAAATGTACACAAACATGACCATCATGGAGCTCCTTTAGAACTTTTTCTGCATCTTCATGTTCGAGACATCTTAAAAGTACCCCATCATAATTAACATGGAAGAGCACCGAATTTATGAGGCGATATTGTGCGGATCTTAACCTGAGGGATCTCCTTTCCCTAGGGTTTAGGTTTTATGGGAAAATCCCATGATGCAGGAGATAAGTAAGTTTCTCATACCAAGACTCATGCCCTGGGGAGACACATGAAGCTTCACCACACCATAATGCCAATTCATTCTCCCATCTGGGGTCTTCATTTACTTGGTCCTGGGGTTCAGATGCTAGTTTGCATAACCCTTGTCCCTTAACCAATTTAGCAAGTTTTATATCTAGATCAAATTATTTTACTACTTCCATCCAGTTTCCTCTTCTTTCCCCCATCTCCTGTTGAGTGAATAGGGATCGGACTGCAGGGTGAGGCACGATGACTTTGGTATGGTTCTTAAGGATGTAAGACCTGAAGTGTTTCATGGCCTTATATACAACATAAACCTGTTTTTCTATAACAGGGTAGTTTAGTATGGTCCCTTGGATATTAGCACTCATGAATGATATCGGGGCCTCATTGTTGTCATCATCCTTTTGAATCAATACTGCAACTAACGATTGGTCGGAGGTGAAAGTATAGAGGAAGAAATCTCTGCTACAATCAGGACTTCGCAACACTCGAGCCTGAGATATTGCAGTCTTAATATTGTTGAAAACCCTCTTTCATTCATCATCTCACTTAAATTCAACATCTTTACAAATCATTTTTTGTAAGGGTTTGATAGTTTCAGCGAAATTGGGGATGAATTTCCTCACAAAATTGATTTTCCCGAAGAATGATTGCATATCCTTCTTTTTGTGAGGTAATGGAAGTTGAGCTATAACCTTAATCCTTTCTGGATCTATGTGAATACCTGCTTGAGATATAATGTGGCATAACAACTTATCTTCCTCGACACCAAAAATAGTTTTCTTAGGGTTTAAGGATATATCGTATTTCCTACACCTTTCGGTAATCTGGGTTAAATGTTGGATGTGATCTTCTCTGTTCTTTGAATACACTGTCACATCATCCAAATAGACTACTACACACTTGTTGATTAGTCCCCGGAATGCTACGTTCATGGCCCTCTGGAAGGTTGCCCCTGCATTGATTAACCCAAAGGGCATACGTTTATAAGTGAAGGTTACCCACTTGGTTCGAAAGGTAGTTTTTAAGCGGTCTTCTTCTGAAACTAGAACCTAGTTGTAACCTGAGAAACCATCCAGCAGAGAGAAAATCTCAGAGCCTGACACGGTCTGCAAAAGTTGCTCCATTGGTGGAACTGGGTAGTTGTCCTTTTCTGAAGCTCTGTAGAGGTTTATGAAATCTACGCATAGGTGGATCTCCCCAGAATTTTTTCCTCACGGGAACCAAATTTGCTACCCATGCAGAGTGTCTAACCTAGAAAATAATTTTAGCATCTAATAGTTTCTTTAACTCCTGACACATGAGAGGTTCCAGGGATGGGTGGTACTTCCAGAGCTTCTCTTGGAAGGGTTTCACTTCAGGTTTTAATGGGATAGTGTGTTCAATGATACGGGTATCATAAGTTTTCAGATCTCGGTAGGACCATGCAAAAACATCTTGATATTGTTTGAAAAGTTTGATATAGGCCTTCCTTTCCTCTTTAGATATTGTGTTGCCGAGATTTATATTTTTGGGTTTTCCGGGGTTCCTAAATTTATAGTTTCGTGCATGGGACAAGAACTCCCCGTCTTCGCGTTATTTGATCCTTTAAATCTTTCCCTTAGGTCAATTTTTTTTTCTAAATTGGCTATTCCCTTTGGTATCGTGTGAGACCTTGGTTTGTCAATCGGTTGATTTGTCTGAGGATCGGTTTCTACAGATTGTTCCTGGAATACTTCATTGTCAACAGCCAAGTCTCTAAAATTATCCTGATTGGTCAAAAAGTTTATGATATGTTCATCTCCTTCAAAGACCTTCCAATTAGAAATATTGTTGGGCACCGACGGTTTGTAGAGTAGCTCCACAGTGAACTGGGAGGCTTCATAATCTTCTAGAGGTGATATCCTTGAGGCAGCGGTGGCTAGAAAATCAACAAGAATGTTCTTTGTTCTGGGGATGCAATGTATAGATTTCCTTACTTGTCTAACGACGATTTCAAAATCTTCAAAAGCTTTCAATTCTTTAACGTTTAAGTCCATGGCTTTCTTTAGCCCTTGTACTAGAGCTTCATACTCGACGGTGTTGTTTGTGCATTCGAATTCTAGTCTGCGGGACAGGAAATTTCGTTTACCCTTTTGATCAATGAGGATGCACCCTGCCCTTGACCCTTCTTGTGATTTAGATCCATCAAAGTATAAGGTCCAAACTTATGGGGAAAGCCTATCAACTTCCTCTATTGTCGTCGACAATTTCTCTTGAAAAATCATTTCGGAGTTTTGAGTAAGAGGGACATCAGATGAGAAGGGGTATAAATTCCCGAAATCAGAGTCACAGGAATAATTTCCTAGCATAGGGAAATCTGCCAATGAGGGTTCATTAAGGGTTTCTAAGTCGATGACAGTATGTTTTAGATATCTTTCCCTATCGATCCTGATCATATTCGGGTGTCCTTTTAATGGCAGCCAGAGGTGAGCCCAGTCTGTACTAAAGTATCTATTTAACTTCTCAGACCAATCCCGACTTAATAAGAATCCATAAGCCTCTGAGATATCTACTACAATGATGTCAATTACTTGCACAAATTTAGGGTGTGTCGCTATTATGATCATTACATATTTGAGTTCTCCCAAGACCTTCACCTGGGTTATGTCTAGTTGTATCACATGTTTATTGCTTTTGAGGGGTACTGCGTTTAATTTTTTGCAAATAGACAATGGCATAACATTGGAGGATGCTCATGAGTCAACCAAACAATTATGGAAGTTTATGTTGAAGACTTCAAATGTCAAAAGGAACGGTGGGACAAAAGGTTTCCCCTTCTTATCTTCAGAGGAGGCGTTCACATTTGGTTTATTTCGTAGATCTGTGGGAGATAGATTTTCTTCCTTGGTCAGTGCTTGTTGTGGAATTTTATACTAATTTCAATGCTTGTAACAGAAAGTCCTTTTGCTGAGGGATTCTACACATGTCCATGACCGATATATTTTCCTTCAACTTCTTCAAATCTTCTTCTATGTTGTAGTCTAGCTTGGGCGATTCTCGTGTATGGATGTTTATAGGGTTTCTTTGGGGAGCAAAAGGTGCTTTCGGGGTGATCGGGAGTTGGTTTTCCTCCCAAAGTTTGGGTCGTAGTAAGGTCGTTTGACACAGGTTGACCCCTACTTCATGTTTTCACAACCAAGACCTCTGTGGGTGGTTCCTGAACCTCAAATAGGTCATCGGAAGGCATAGGTGGGTCAAGGTCCCATATCAACATGGTTGTTTCTTCTGGTGGATCAACTTCTTCCTGATCGACAATATTCATAGTTGAGCCATTGGACTGTTCTGTTAGGGAAACTTTGTCTAGAAACCAGTTGGCCATTAAATTCATGGCATGCACCCATTTAGGGCAGTCTCTTTCAGAGTGTTTCTCTTGATGATAGTTACAGAAAGAGTCGAATGCTAAATTTCCCAGATCAATGTTTAAGTTGGTTGGGGGAGGTTGAATTGCTTTGAAAGGTGGATTTCTTTTAAAAAGGGGTTTATAGGGCCTCTGGCCTTGGTTTCCCTCCCCTGCACGTCTCTTCATGTCTATGATTTCATTTGACAACTTATTGACCATGCGTTGTAGGTCTTCTATGTTTCCACTTCCCTTTTCGGGACCTTGTTTTGTTTGTTTCCCTGGGGGTCTAATCAACATGAGTCCTCTTCTGGGAGGAGGCTGAACTTCTTTCTTAACTAATGAGACATGGCCTTCTTTGCATCCTTTCATTTGGAAATCTATCATTTTGTCTTCTTTAAAATTCTCAGCTAAGGTTGGTTTGGTAGCCCTTTTCACAAACATGGAAATGGAAGCTGGGAGAGCATTAACGTATACTTCGATTTGCAACTCTTGAGTAGGTTTAGCTTCGGGTTGGAATTTGTTTAAGATAGTGGTAAATCTTTGATTGAAGTCTTTAACCTTCTCCTTTGAACTCATGGTGGCAGTGAACAACTCGGCCATGAAAGCTCCTGTAGTGGTTTCTTCTGCAAATTTATCTAGAAAATCCTTTTGAAACTTCATCCAACTAGTTATGGATCCTACAAGTAAGTTAAAATACCACGTGGAGGTCAAGTTCTCGAAAGTGTAGGGGAATAGCCTGCACACTATGTCTTCATGTTAGACATTCATTAGTCTGATAGCTAGTATGAATTTGTTGATATGGTCTTCAAGGAATCCTAAGGTTTCATGGTCAAATTTAAGGAGTAGCTTCTCTGGATGTCGGGGAAGGTTATGTACTCATCCAGGGATGGCCAAAGCATCTCTGGCCAACCAAGGTTGATTATTCTGAGGTGGGTTTCCCCTTTCTTTATTATGATCATTGTTATCTTCCATGTCTTCAGATTCCAAAGCTGAGTGTTCTGAGTTAAACCCTTCCTCTTCCGAAAAATCATCGGGCTCAGAGAAGTTGTTGGGTGGTGTTTCAGGGATTACATTAAGAGGATGTTCGATTTCGGTGAGGGGAAAATCTATCAGGTCTTCTACTGTGTGCACAAAAACCTGGTCAAGGGTCTCTACCACTAGTATGTTTATTTTTTTTCTTCGAGGAAGTAACGGAGCTAAGGGCAATGCATTGATCTGTCGGGTGTAAGCTCTTGTGATTCTTCTGAATTGGTTCAATTCCTGAGGAAGAGTATAAGGTATATCAGGGAACATTCATGCTGGGGTGAGTTACTTGTTTCAAGAGTACTCAGTGTGTGTGGGTTGTCTTGGGAATGACTAGCCATGCATGTGGGTTGTTTTGAATCTACAGGCTATGTGAAATATTATGTCGAAAATATTGTTAGCCATTCATTCTTCAAGCCCTACTTCTAGCGCCAATTCTGTTGAGGGGTCCTAAATCCCTTTAGCTCAACAACAGGAACCAAACCCTCCATCGAGGCCCAATTACACTCTGCAACGTTTAATAGTGGAATGGTTCTCTAGATCTTGCAATACGACCAAATAATCGATGGGCTTTACGTTTTCTATTGAAAGCCTCTCCTTCAGTTCAGACGTTCTCTTTCTGTATTTTCTCTTATATGTGGGATCGATACATGATAAGCGTCGGTATAAACCAACTGGGTAACAAGGTGGGAAAACCTAACTACTAGAGAAGGTTGAGCTTGGGATAACCCTTTCACTCTAGCATGCAGACAGGCCTAGTACTAATACATTAACCTGCTTGTGTTCCAATTATTGACTGAGATACAATTTATCAGAAGAAAACATACATGCAATAAACGATGGCAAGAAAAATAGTTTCATTAGCTCTAATCATCAATCACATATGAACACAACGATTTACTTTTCATTATTAAAGACAAGAACTATAAAAATATTGAATCGGATAAATTATCAACATATTTAGAAGCTCTTACTCGTTACAACATCCATTCATGAGATGAAATCAGAAGCAATTCTTCTTCACATCAAATCATGCACACTTTTGATGAAAACACAAACTTGTCTCTGGTCCTAAACATGACTTCTCAATTAAGGCAGCTCTAAAATAGTTCTTTACAAATCCAAAAATGAGGGTCTTTGCAACAACCATCGACCCCTTGCCACATGGCGCTTTCTTCTATCAGTTCTTTAAAAATCTAAAAATGAGGGTCTTTGCAAATAACTATTAAAGTGTAGCTAAGTAAAACAAAACTTGCCACGTGATGCTTTCTTCTATCAGTCTTCAAAGAGTCATCAAATGATCTCACTTGATTGGAGGACTCTTCTCGTACTCTGACCACTTGACGAAGAGATCCTTGCATGTGTTACCATACGAGAATCTATGTTGTTCCATTGGGGCCGAA
This sequence comes from Picea engelmannii, assembly GCA_009831015.1. Classification (NCBI taxonomy): domain Eukaryota; kingdom Viridiplantae; phylum Streptophyta; class Pinopsida; order Pinales; family Pinaceae; genus Picea; species Picea engelmannii. The sequence continues at coordinate 73,294 of ML798341.1, read as the reverse complement.
AGGATCTCTCTTATCTCTACTACTCGTGCACGATACTTGACTATTCTGGCACTTAACTGTTGCAACATGGCTCGAGCTTTGATCGGGTTCTCCCTGAACTGTTGCAGCTGTCCTGGCGCCATGTCTGCCACCTTTGTTATTTCTACAGTCCATGATGAGTCTTGTTCGACATGTGATTTAACTATGTCGTGCAAGTCGACAAAGTCATCGGGTGTGCCGAATTCGGGGACGCCGATGTGTCTCATTGCCTGGTTGATCTAGGTCCAGCTCTTCTTGCACTTGACCCATTTCTCATGGATTTCCCGATGAGGTTCCTGAGTCATTTTTACCCAATATTCGGTCGATTTCCTTATGCAGTCGATGTTGCTTTCCCTTAGCACCTTGATGTCGTGCTCTTTGGCGTCTCGGCCTTGTTGCACCATGCTGATATAGTCTCATACCACCTTTCCATATCCTTGCATGTCACCAATGCCATGAGTGTGTCTTCTTGAAGCTCGATTATCCTTGCAGTGAATAGGTGTCATTCATCTGTAAATTTATTGTAGGCCTCCTGGAATTCGCTTCTCAGGAACACCGTGGCTTGTGTGGTGTCCTGGTAATATTTTGCCAAGTGGTGTAGATTTTCCAATTCCTTCAGTGCAGCGGCCAATTCCTCTTCATCCCTTTTCTCTCTGTCCAGGGTGGCATCTCTTATTGCCATCCTTGCGCCGAAAAGTTCGGATGTCTTGGCATGCTCTGTGTTCATCAACTTTTCCTCTGTGGTGATGAGGATGGAGTGATATAGGGAGATCCTCCTCTTCTTGGTGCTTCTCTTCATGATAGATTTCATTTTCGAGTCATATGTTAGCGACTTCATCCAAGGGTTTGTCAATTTGATGATCTCCCCAGGTGAGCATATTTCCCAGGCTCCCGATGGTGTATATTTCTTCAATATTGGGTTCTTGAACCTCCTCCATGTGTTCTGAACGCCTGGCTTCTGTTTATTTCTCATTGGGAGGTTGAATACCGGTTTAAATTGAGGCATCGGGGGTAGGCTCAAAACCTACTTTATAATCGGTCGTTGAGACGTCGATTTTCTGTTGTGGAGCTTCTTCTTTTTGTTCGCCTAAACCTGGCTCGTCCATCGGAATATCCTTTTGAGTTTCCAGTACATCGAGTAGTTCAGTGTCTAAGACACTTTCAACCTCCTGGTCATTCTGTGAAGGGCTCTGAATTTGAGTGTCAGGAGCTGAGGAAGATGCCTTCTCGGGCTCCTTTTCCTTTGTGATATGTACAGGAGTCACTAGGGATACATCCAGACATTCTTCATCATCATAGATGTTTATCAATTCGTTGAGGGGGTTTGGTGCACTTGCTCTCTGATGTTCTTACTATCTTCGGCTGAGCTAAAACATCCCCTGGTGATCCGGCTTGTGGCGTTGTAACTTCAGGGTTATCTAACCCGACGATTACATCAATTTCTATTAGCTCAGGGCCACTTGGACCTACCCGGCTTTCATCTGGGTTATCGACAGGGGCCCCTATCATTCCTATAAGGTCTAGGTCCTCTTGCAGCCTATCAATTACTCATTGCGGTTGTTCTATCATGAGAAATCCCCTTGCTCGTGCATCTTGTGTCATAGGGAATCCTCTATCCTACACCGGGGCCACCAGGGGAACCTTTGTTGGTTCTGCCGCTCAAGGGGCACAGTCATGGAGGAACAAAAATTTAAAGGGTTTGATGTTTAAAATGTTTTTTCCTATTTTAGATTATATAAGAAAAAATTCTCAGATCGGATCATTAGCATAACAAAACCGAAGGCCTTTTTCCGTAACTGAATCAACTTTGAAAAGTCATGCATGAAAACGTAAGAAAACCTTAAGTTGTCAACAATGCGAGGCTCCAATCAAGGGAGAATCCCACCCTATAACAGAAAAAGAAAGTAGGCAAGAGAAACTTAAGAGAATCCCACCCTAGCCTTTGAGCCCCAAAAAGCCGAAATCGCGATGATGCGATTTAGTTGATTACTCGTGATATGACTTAAGATCTTAATTAATCCATGCTTAATTAATGAATATCGCGACTTCGCGACACAGAGCTACGAAGGTACTGCTTTTTGGGAGAGCGATCGCCAAGTCGCGAAATCACGATAATGCTTAACTAAGGTTTAATGTGATTTACTCTTGATATTAACCTGGGTAACTTTAAACCGTTTCGCGACTTCGCATGTCGGAGGTTTGGAAAACATTCAACATGTAACTCCCGAGAGCGAGAGTACGAGGTAATAAAAGGTGATAATCCCTGCTTAGTGGTTCGGTAATGGTGATTAGAACAAAGATGGTTATCGCCATTTTGCGTGTCGAGATACTGAGGTTTTATTGGGTAGAATCATGAAATAAACAAAATCCCAAAATCCAACTTTTGGGCTTAAGTATAACATCTCACCTACTTATAAAAAGAGCGGCTTCAACTTTAGAAAATAAAGTATTTAAAAAATAAAGGTGTTCCAACATAGGCTCCAACTAGGGATCTCGTTTCCTTGCGGGATGAGAAGAACAGTAGGCCAAGTGCCTGTGTTGGGTAAATGGAGTCATTTGTTTACTTATGTGAAACTTGTTTGGAAAGAGGATACAGAGGGAACTTTGAGGTTTCATCTTTATTTCCGGGAAGCTTTCAAAAATCGAAACACTTTCTAAACTCAACTGCAGTCCATTCGGTAACTTTACCTTTCTCGACATTGAATTCAAGTCTGCTTAAGACGATCCAAACAATCTTAGGAAATTCAACAGGTACTATAGGTTTTGGCTTGCATCAAAACGAAGTAAAATCCATGCTTTTAATCAGGGAGACCTGCAATGAACTTGAGATGTAGATACAGTTTCGGGAAATCTAATTACCAGAGTATAGTATAATTTATGTATGACGGCCTTACAGATATCTTAGACATTGCTTCACTACTAGCGAGCTTGTTTAGTACCCCGATGAAGTTATCTAGCTCCCTTTATTGAATTTTCTTTCACCCCTTCAAAATGTAACTTTGCATTTAAATGCTGAGATGAGGGCAATCATTTTATGAATTTCCTTTCATCTTCTATTTGGACTAGATGGGGGCAATCAATTATGAATTTCCTTTCACCATCTGTCTTATATTTTATTTTTGGAATATGAAGTGGGGGCAATCAATTGGTATAAAGTATACCAGGGGTGATATCTGTGTAATATTCAAAACAGAGGCCTGTCAACTTGCTTTGACTACTCTGCACCAACTTTCTCTCAACTTTCAAAACACCTTAGTCTGTGGGAACTTATGGGAGAATTTTATTTCCAGGGGTCTTCCTTTGAGAAAGACTTAATCATTTGAAACTTGTTAAAAGGCCTAAGAGAGTTAAGATCAACCTACGTGTCGAGCGAATTATATGATAGTAATTGCGACATAAATTATCAATACGGAGTCATAATCTTATGAGATGTACGCAAAGTATATGCAAGGTAAGAGGATTTCTAATCTATGCTAATTATTGAAAAGAAACATGTTAAACTACTGTCGTTGAATCTAAATCTAAGAAAGCACAAAATATGCAGAAACTATCCTAATGCTACATAAACTTGAGACTAAAACTGAATCTACGAAATCAAATGAGACATAATATAACTATGAAAGCAAAAACTTAATCTAACTACGAAAGCATGAAATCTAGAATTAATCTATGAAAACATGAAAGTGCATAAATTAAATCTAATGAAAGCATTTTAAAAACATCTACAACAACACACGACAAAAAGGTAAACGACAAACCACTATGAGAAAGTAAAATCTTGCATTAAAACAATCCAATACATGACAAATAATGAAAATCACTATCTCAAAACTACAAGACTATGAATCAAAGCTCAATCACTCTATTCTTCTATTCTCTATTCTAGAGAGAGGCCTCCTCTCAAATGAGGAGAGAACCCGCTTATTTAAACATGAATAAAGATAACAAACTCATAATTATAGATCCAGTTTTCTCTCAACCTATCCCTTCAAATCCTCCACAAATATCTTAGATAAGATATTCTATCCATGATCTTCTCCTTGAAGTTATCTTGAATGATTATCTCCAAATCAAAGCTTGAAGATGAAATTCGAATTTGAAGCTAGGTGGTGATTTTTGACCTTATGAAAAATTTCAAATATGCCTGTAGTCATCATAAAATTCATCCAACTTTGAGATATAATGAAAATATGTTAATTTTCTAGTATTTAATCACAAATTCTCTTGAAAATACTTGAAAATAAATAATTTGGAAAATGGAGATATAAACCCATATGTATTATGAAACTGGTGGAGATTAATGGTTTTGTGGAAGGATAAGATAAGAATGAGGTGATAAATGGTGTATGATCAAGGAAAAAAAGGTGTATTTATGCGGTCCAACACTACGCATAACTTTGTTTAGTAGGAGACTGAGGAGTCGTGAAGGCTGCTCATTTCTTAAGAGTCGTTTGTTAGTTTTCGGGGCTAAAGCGTAACTTCTTCTTCCTCTATGGAAGGCATGGGAAGGTGACGATGCTCAAGGAAAGAAGACCAAGGACAGAAAAAAGGATGATAGGGAAGACTTTAACACACAATCCTGACTCTTGGAAAATTTTCTCTGGATACGCTTTACTCCCTCTGTTTATTTCAATTATTTTTTATCTTGTCCAAGCAAGCCTTTTTTAGAATCCACGGTAAAAAGTTGTTCTTTTAATGACATGTCAGGTGAATATATCATAGTCATGAAACCACTATTGTTTTTAATTGATATTCGTTTGAAAACCCAGATACTTAGGAAATCCATACCTTTGCCTTACCATTTCGTTCTCTTCTTGAAAAAATATTCTTTGTCACCTGTATTGGGCGAATGATTTCCTGATATTTGGTCGTCCGTTTACTCCTTTTATTGTTTGGGCCGTAACCAGAATTCTGTAAAAAACAATTTGAAGAGTATCAGGTCTTAGGGATTTATGGAATTCAAATGTGTTGAAAATTTCATATCCCTACTTCTAGAAAATCACTAACCTGTTTTATTTGCGATGAAAATAAGACTTACCGAAAGGCTATAAAAAACAGAAAACACAAACCGGTATGTACAATGGAGATTTGGAGATCATTTATTGCATATAGTGCTTCAAATAACGCCCGTTGACAGGGGCGTTGAGGATTTTACTGTCCAAATTCTCTAATAGAAATGAACTCTTTCCTTCAGAAGCTGAGACTTTGAACGGTCCATACCAAATATGATCAAATTTACCATGATAGCCTCCACCCTTTCTAATCAAGATAGCTTCCACCCATTTGGTGAAGTAATCTGTGGCGGTCAGGATCCATTTATGTTGAGCGTTGGAATGCGGGTTGATTTCGCCTATGAAATCCAACCCCCATTGTTGAAAAGGGGCTTTTGTTTTAACCGGGACCAAAGGTAGCGCTGGGAGTTTCTGCTTACTTGCGAACAATTGGCAAGAGTTACATGCTCTAACTTTGGCATTGACCTCTGAGAATAGTTTAGGCCAATAATACCCCGCCCTCGAGATTTTAAAAGTTGTTTCCCTCCAAGCGTGATGTCCTCCGCACACTCCTTCGTGAAATTCATTAATGAGCCTCTTTGTCTCTGATTCTACTAAACAAACCAGTAGGAAGCCTAATGGGTCCTTCCAAAACAATTGGCTTTCAGATATACAGTATTTCACTGCATGTAGCTTCAGGGTCTCGCCTTTAGATGGGGAAAAATCATTTGGGCATTTTAGGGTCAGTAGGTAGGATACTATGTCTTTATACCATTCCGATGAGGCAAACTTCTCTTCGATCTTCGTTGCACTTATTTGATCGTCGAGCTCGCTTATATCCACACATCCTTCATATCCCTATAGGTTATTTATTCTGAGTGCTTGGAAGTTAGATTCGGCTAAGAGCTTGGTGAAACCCTATCCTTTTACTAATTTCGTCGATTTCAGCTCCAGATGGAATTCTTGAATTTTAGCAAGCCACCGACCCCTCTTCCCATCACTGTCAAGCTTAACCAATATGTCTTTTACGGAATTGGGAGGTACATATGCAATTACCTTGGAGTGTAACACATAGGTTCTGAAGGCCTTTAGCGCCTTCACCATAGCATATGCTTGCTTTTCCATTATATCATATCTTAATTCGGCGTCCCTAAGACTTTTACTGAGAAAATGATTGGTTGCTCGAAGCCTTCTTCATTCTTTTGGAGGAGTATTGTCGCGACTATATGTTCGAATGCAAACGAGAAAATCAAAAAATCTTTTAGATAATCGGGGCTTGCCAGTACGGGTGCTTCGCCTATAACTTTCTTGATGCGTGCGAATGATGCTTTAGCTTTTGTCCTCAATTTCACTTCGTTGTTCTTCTTTAGCATGTCTGTGATCAATTTCAAAATTTCAGCAAAGTTTGAAATAAATCTTCTCAAAAAATTTATTTCCCCTAAAAATGATTGAATTTCTTTTACATTCCTAGGAATACTTATGGTGTCTATAGCTTCAACCCACTTAGGATCGATTTTAATTTCGTCTCGAGACACAATATGGCCCGCGAGTTTACCTTGTTGCATAGCAAAGTGAGACTTCTTGGGGTTTAGAGACAAACCAAATTTGCGGCATTTTTCGAACGTATGTTTGAGATGTATCAGATGATCTTCATCAGATTTAGAAAAAACAGTCAGATCATCAAGATAGATGACCACAAATTTATCCCTCTCGCCGATGAAAGCGATATCCATAGCATGCTGGAAATTAGCACCTACATTCATTAGACAAAAAGGCATTTTGTCATACATAAATGTGCCCCAAGGGGTGGTGAAGGTTGTTTTTTCTTTATCGTGTTCGTTGACAGCAATTTGATTGTAACTGGAAAACCCATCAATCATCGACATCCTATTTTCCCCAACCACTTTTTCCAAAATGTGATCCTTTTTTGGTAGAGGGTATTTGTCTTTTAGAGAAGACTTTTTCAGATTCCCAAAATCTACACACAGTCTAATCTCCCCACTCTTTTTCCTAACCGGGACCATGTTAGCTACCCAGTCAGAGTATCTCATAGGTATGATTATTTTTGTGTCTAGAAGTTTTTTGACTTCCCTTTCGACCACGGGCAATAAAATGGGATTGATTTGTCTGAGTTTTTGTCTAAAAGGTTTGACACCGGGCTTTAAAGGTATCTTGTGTTCGATCACAGTGGTATCATAAGTTCTCAGCTCATCGTAAGACTAAGCGAATATGTCTTTATATTATTCGAGTAGATCAACATACTTATTTTTTGTTTCAGGAGGAAGGTATTTCAATATTTTTACTATTCTAGGATCCTCTTTGGTTCCTATGTCGCAATCCTCAACCTCCTCTGGTTGAGGTTGCAAAGTAGATTTTAAGGGCATATCATTTTGGTCGAACAGTCTCTCTAGAGGGATTAGTCCCTTTGGAATCTGATTGTTCTTTAATACTAACATGCGATGATTTGCGATCTTTTCTTGGAACTCCTAAGGATCCTCTCCCTCTTGCATAATCCAAGTATGGTCGTTTTGGTTTTCTTGGTCAATGTGAGTTTCAGCGAAATCATCGACCATTTCAAGGAATTTTCTGATATGTTCGTCATCTTCAGACACCTGCCAGTGTTGAATGTTGTTTGGTATGGAAGGTCTGTGTTTCACCTCTATGTGGTACTTTAGTTTGAAAGCTGTAGGGGGTGCAAAAGTTGAGGCTGCTTTGGCTAATGAATCGACTTGCAGGTTTTCAATGCGTGGAATGTAATGAGCATTAACCGACGAGAATAAATTTTCTATTAAATCCCAGGCGCAACTTCTGTAAGATCTTAATCTTGGGTGTTTGGCCTGGTATTTTCGATTTATCTTCTTCACTATCAACTCTGCATCTCCATAGACTTCCAAATTCTTTATGTTTAGTTTCTTGGCAGCTTCTAGTCCCAAGACTAAAGCCTCATATTCACATACATTATTTGTGTAGTCTATGTCCCACTGAAGCCTGTAAGAAAAGGGAATAACAAAATCATTTTCATGTGCTACAAAAAGTACCCCTGCACCTGCTCCTTCACACGATGAAGCACCATCAAAAAACATTTTCCAAATTCTAGTGCTATACACATTTTCATCTATCTTTCTCGATTTATTTTCATCCACGAAATTTTATTCTATACAGTTATTTACACCATCATCAAAAGATAAAATACAATTTCCCAGATCCTGATCGGCGACATAAACATGATAATTTTTTGGATTTTGTGGATCGCTTACTGTGTATGCCAACCGTGTTTCCCTGTATAACCGAGTGAACTGTCCGCCAAAAACAAGAATCGTGGCGTAGGTCATGTCTAACTAAAGAGACCCCCCAAGTTTGGCTCCCCAAGACCTAGATAATAGCAAACCATACTTCAAAGGTATATCAACGATAACTACATCCATAAGCACACTTTTCACCAGAACCTGTGCAAGAGTGACTACTAAGTCTTTTATCATGCCCATGCACTTAACTCTCCTTGAATCGAAAGAGTATAGATCTTCGTAGGGCCTAGGGATCTCGAGGCCTAATCTATCCATAATGGACTTGGGCATCACATTATGTGAGGCTCCAGAGTCTAGCATGCAATTATGCAGCAGTCGATCATGCACGTTCAGGGTAATGTAGAAAGGGGTGACAATATCTTTGGCACCCTCGAAATTTGGACCAAAGGTGATATTAGGCTTATCATCTTCCAAATTTATCACGTCAGACTGACTTTTCAAATCTGAAAAATTCATCATTTTGGTTATCAGCTTTCGATACATAGGATTCGTTGCCAATTCGAATAGAGGTATTGGTATCTTGATCTTATTTATCTCATTTTCTAGGTTGAAACCTCCCACAACTTTATCTGCTTCTCTTGTTGAAACTTCAGAATCCCTCTTCTCTAACTTATTTGTTTGCACTATTTTATTTTCGGTGATTCTGGTTTCCAGTGTCTGTGTTTTAGCTGTCTTAATTATTCTCGCTTGGATTTCAGTCTCCTTTACCTTGGGACCTTGCGAGTCCACCCCTTTCACTTTTTTATTAGGTATCTTGGTCTCTTTTGGGACGGGCTCATACATTTCACCTTTGGGGAGAATTTTCTTGGTTTGAGGAGTTGATACAGATTTGTTTTTGGGTCTCAAATTGTACTTATGTGGGAGCTCAACCATCACATAATCGGCCATCCCTTGATAGGTAGAATCGTCGGTGTCGCTTATGTTATCATCTTTACTTGACAGTTGTTCTGTGTTTAGGGATTTATTATAATCTTCCTTAGTTAAATGAGGTTGTGTATAGTCGTCCCCTAAATTGTTTACGTCATGTTCTAAATCCTCAAACTCTTGCATATCATTTCCTCCAATAAAATTTTCATTTTTTAAAGGGGTTTGAATTTTTTGGTCCTCATTTTTAATTTGTTGTTGTTGAATCTGAGGATTGGGGTTTCTCCTGAATTCTTGCTTAACGAAAGGATCGGCTTTGGATTGATCCAGCTCCATCCTAGAGATTTTATCTGATAATTCTTTAATTATCCTAGCCATATCATCTATTTTATCATTCGAGGACCTTCCAGATCCTGAGGGTCTCGCTTGTTCTCTAAAACGTTTGGTCTCTCTGTTTCCCATCTCTATTTTTGTTTTTAACTTACCGGAAGCCAACATGTTTGATTCAATTTCTATAGCGTCATCCTACATTCAGATTTAGGTCAGCCCCTCTCCTTTCTCTTAATAATAACATGAAATCGAGTTCGAAAGATCCTGCAAAGGTTACCTTGGCTGCAGGTTGAGATGGTTTAACTTCGACCGAGATCTTATTATATAACTTGTTAAACCTTTGAATGAATTCCATGACCGTTTCTGAATTATTTTTTCTTTAAAGATCCAAATCCAGTCAGATAATATAAATGATCTTTTCTTTCGTCCCATTGTCTGAGGAAAGAGTCTTCTAGAGTGTCGTAGGATAATATCGAACCTGCGGGTAAACTTTGGAACCAGGTTCTCACCTGCCCTTTGAAGGTCTAGACAAATAACCGTGAATACATGTCCTCGTGTTCGAGTCCTAGGATGTCGGTGAACTGATCGAAGAAATTTATATGTTCAGTCGCGGTTAAATCTCCTTCACCTGTGAACTTAGGTAGGTTTTTAATGTAGTTTTCTGGTAGGTCATGAAGAGATACTCGGAGGACCAGAGGAGCGTATCTAGTTGCTACTTTGGCGAAAACCCTAGGGGGTGGAGGTGGCACCTGGGCTTCTGCTCCTACTCCTGCAGTAGCCATAGGTACTCTAGGAGAGGAAACCGGTACGTTGTAAAGAGGGTTTTGGAAGATGTAAAGTGAATCTTTAGCTTCTTCGGGAGAGGAGAAAACTGAAAAAGGGGGGAACGAGATACGAGGGCTTGGCTCCTCCGATTTGCAAGAGATGTAATCAGGAGAACCCGTGGGCGTGGAATTCGAGTATATGGTATACTCTTCGAGACTTTGTGAGGTCAGGAAATCTAACTGAAAAATCAGTGGAACATCAGTCGCCGCTAACTTTACTGTGGGACTTTCACCTTTACTTACGCCAGAGGCTGTCGGATGAGTTTTAGTTTTAACTTCGGGGAGAGATAGATGTGGGTTTAGGGTTTTGGCCTCAACTGATTGGGTCGACGTTTCTTCGGGAAGGATTTTAGAGGGAGCTTCTTACAAAGTCAGAGTTTCAATAGGGATCTTAGCCTTAGGGTGTGTGTGCCTAAGCTGGTAGACTACAGTAGTCGACTTAAGGGGACCTCTTGTTTTTAATATTTTTTCGGGATCAGAAACGGGCATGGTCTGTTTACCATCTGGGTTTTGTCTGGTGTTCCTTTGACCGGTTGTCAGCTTACTTAAATGTGGAGTCGCCAAGCGAATAATAAAAGGTTAGCCTTTAGAAGGTGTTCACTCTTTGTTCACTATCAAAGAGTAGAAACTTACAAAATGTCGTTCTCCCAGGGAAAAAGGTTTCGTAACTTCAATCGTCGGCAACGGTGCCAGAAAGATGTTTTCCAGAGTCTGTACTCAAGGCTATAAAGTATAGAGTCTAGGCATCCCAAAGTGAGTGAGTGATAAAGAGGGAAAGGAGAAACTTCAGGGGAAAAAATCTATAGCTGATTTCTGAGTTGTCTTTGTCTAGCTTCCCAAAGTTCCTGGATGTTTATATCCCGTTCAATTGTTGCCCATGATATTTCAAGTTCTACCCGGGTAGAGGCAGTTTTTAGTATGGTATCAAAATGATTTAAAGCAATGCTAGTTTGATCTGAAAGACCAGGTTCAATGTTGGGCTGTATCACAACGGGCACAGTCATGGAGGAATAAAAATTTAAAGGGTTTGATGTTTAAAATGATTTTTCCTATTTTAGATTTAATAAGAAAAAATTCTCGGATCGGATCATTAGCATAACAAAACCGAAGAACTTTTCCCGTAACTGAATCAACTTTGAAAAGTCATGCATGAAAACGTAAGAAAACATTAAGTTGTCAACAATATGAGGCTCCAATCAAAGGAGAATCCCAACCTGTAACAGAAGAAGAAAGTAGGCAAGAGAAACTTTGACGAAGCATAGATTATGAAAATCTAAACATTTACAGGTCTTGTACCTGCTGATAGCCGACACAGAGGAAAAGATGTAAAGGATTAGATGATTCAACAGTTGATCTCCACAGTAGAAGTTGTACTAAATTGTAGTTAAGCATTCATCAAAGATACATATAAGAAATGAAAATGGATATGAAATAACAGAGACAAACACATAACTCAGTCTTCACAGAATCTGGAGTCTCCGAATTTACTTGTATTAATCCTGTCAGCTAGAAAAATGTATCTATTACAATCGGCCCAAAAGGAAAAGCCTTTGTTTTCTTTACAAAATGCATATTTAAACAAACTCCTAAACATTTCGAATACCCTTCGTTCTAGAGGTTTTTCGGTTACAAAGTGAAAATCTGAAGCGTTTCATTTCCTTGTTTTCTGTCTTTCTTCATGCGGGTAGAGTGCCCTCCTTTCTTTGCTCCTCTGGTTCAAAAAATAGAATGGAATGACATCTTGTCATCATTTGGCACCAAAAACCTGCCCCTTTGCCTGCTCAATGCAATTGACACATCTTTCAATCAGTTGGGCAATCAACTTGGAAGGCTCTGCTTGGTTGTTGGCCTCAAAGGTGCAACAATTCTATGCCAACTGTGGCAATCTCTTTCCCACTTGTCCGTCTTCTGTGACGATAGACCATAACTGCAAACTTGGCTTTACTAGCCATTTTTCCACCTGGACAATGTCGACCTGACTTATCTGAGATATTTCAGCTTGTTCCTTGTCCATATTTTCCTTGATATCTAGCAAGTGTTTAGCTATGTTAATTTTGCCCAGCATCCCAACAATGCCTTCCTTATCAAGGTCTAACAAATTTTTGTCTATCAAGGTGAATGTTTCTTCACAAGAATTCCTCATTCCCTTAGCTCTTTTCCTGCTCTTTGATATATTATGCTCCCATGCCTTCAGTAAGATATTTCCTTTGGTTTGCTCTGGGATGGATAATTTGGAGCTACTGACCACCTCTTCTTTCGTTGTTTCTATAATAGCTTCCTGGAAAGCGACCCGAGCCGTCCCAACTTCTCTTTCTCTCAAAGAGATATCTTTTATCACTTGCTCTATCGTCTGAAAGTGATTATGAATGGTTTCCACTTTAGCAAGTAAATGTTGTTGAGCTACTAATACCTTTTGTTGGATGTCGGGGGCTTGGGATTGGAAAATCTTTATGTCTAAGACCTGGCTTTCGGTAGCATCCAATTTCGACTGTAACTGCATTATTTGTTGCTCTTGTTGACTTACATGTGCTTGCCTTATTTGGGTTGACCACTGCATTTGCTCGAGATTGGATCTGAGCTGTTCGATTTCTTGTTGATCAGTTGTTCTGGCTTGCTCGAGGCCTTTGTTCACCTCTTCCCTGGCATTTGCCTCCACAGTAGCTACCCTAGCTTCCAACTTACCGATCAAAAGGTTCTTTTGCTTCAACTGTTCCTTCAAAGTTCCAACTGAATATCGGTTGGCTGTAGCATAAGCCCCAAGTGTTCCTACAATCTCGTCAGCGAATTCTTCCTCTTCCACGGCTCTTCCTTCTGTCAGGATTTTAAATTTCTTAGCCACTACACCCGCTCTTTCATATAATTCTTGCTTCACCATAGATTTCCTTTTCTTATCAAAGAAAAATTCATTAGGGGTTAACTCTTCTACAGAAATGGGCGTTAGTTCTTCATTGATAATCCATCCCGCATCAAGGTTCCCCTTTGTGAACTGTAGGGGTGTGATAAAGGCAATGGGACTACCGATTTCTTTGGATGACTACTTTGGGATATCCTCTGCAGCTGGCTTACTTGATGTGAGCGATAGTGAGTCATCCACCCCTTGTGAAGGTATCTCTGCTTGACTTTGGGCCTGCTTGCCCGACGTAATTGTTTCTGGGTTTCCCTCCTCTGAGTTGGAGATCTCGGCTTCCTGTTTCGAGGTCCCAGCTTTCTCTGTCCTTTCCTGGGTCTCCTCCTTGTTGGGACCTGAGCCCTTTGATTCTTCGGCTCCTGTTTGTTGTGTATCTGGAATTTTCCGGGTTTTGCCCTGTAAAACTGGGGGGAGGCAACTTCGCCGGTGATCCTAGAATTTATAAAAATCGGCCACCTCTCCGGGCGGCAGGGATTGAATCCGACTTAGGACTTCAGAGTAGGACCTCGCATCTCGAAAGATTTCATCGTGAGGCGAAAGTTCGTGCTCGTACCTCTTCAGGCCACAACTTGCCAAGTGATTACTCACAACCTTATTAGGGTCATGTTTCTTAAACTCAATGTCCACCAATTTTATTTCCTCCATGGTCGTAGCCTCGACTCTGGCATGACCAAAATCTAACAAGGAATAAGTACCAATGTGAATGGGGAAAGGAGGCCATACCTTTTTTGATACTCCTTTGAGCTCTTTGCTTATCCCGCCGAGCACAGTTTGCCTGGCGATCTCGCGACACACTAGCTTATCCGGAAAGAAAAGCGACAGAGCATACGGGGCAACTGAGGTGCCAAAAACCCTGATGTATGAGAATTCCGCTTCTATATACCAATCTTCCACGCTACTCATGTTAGCCATGATGTTATATGAAATCTTGGGAGGCAGATGGCCAAAGATGGAGACATGCATGGGTACCATTACCCAGTTGAAGATATCGTAGATGAATTATTGGGATTTATCCTCCCAAAGTTTTGAGTGGTAGACGTGGATAGGCTCTGTGTTAGATGGGTTCCAGCTCCAGCTCATCTGTGGGAAAGGCGTCATGAAGCAAATAGAATCCATGATGTAAGCGGACATACAAAATGAAGTTGCTTTCCCACTCGCCTTCTGCACTTGATATTCAGTGATTCGACTGGTTAGACTATCCGACAACAGTTTTGCCCAGTCGAAAGAAAAACCTTCAGTAACTGTATGAATAAGCGGTACCCATGGGAGAAAAAAGTGAGTAGTGTCCTCCCTCCCATACAGCCTACAGGCCATCATTGCTATATACTTGAATTGCGGCTCTAAGGAGGAGATTGAATAAATTTCATTGGTATCAGCCCTGAATTTCACGGGGTGCGAAACCCAATCCTTGATTAGATCGGATAAGCTTTTTCCAAATTGCTCACATTCCTTCTTTTTAAAATCCTCTAGAAATTCGACATTGTAAGTGAGGTTTGGCGCGGGTGACAATTTATACATTGCCTGCAAATGTTCTGGCCTGAAAGTCCCGACTGTCACCCTCTGTTCACTGATGATCGTCCTAGTCAGGATGTCCACATGGTCCAGCGCCCAATCAATCATATCATAGTAGAGCAAAAGGCGTGGCCTTGCTGCTATTTTGTGCATCTCTGCTTGAGCGACGATTTTGTATTTGGTGGTCAAGTCATCCTTCTCATTACCGCTGGAATCATCTGAACAACTTATCAATTCGGATTGCAGAATGTTGGAAACGTAAGTCCATGTCTTGACAGTATTAATACTTCGGGGCGAAGTATCAGAAACAACATCTGAACCTTGACCTGAACTCTCAGCAGCTGCCTTGGGCATTTTTCATGGAGCCATGGTAAAGAACCCTGCGATTAGATCCCCCTGTCGTAAAGAATGAAAATAAAGACATAAGTTATCCTGGTGAAATGGCTCTGCGCACAAATAGAAATAAAATAAAAAATAATGAAGAAAACCCTTTGCTTTGATCATTTAAACCTGCATGAGTCCTTGTTGACAGAACGGTCAAGTCGTTTAATAAAATATTTTAGCAATAAAACGCAATCTTACTATGCTTCACCTCATCAAAATTGAAATAAATGCTATAAATGTTTGGCGATTCGTGACACGGAAAAACGCAAAAACATTTAAAACTTCCTTCATAGACGGTGTGTGTTAAAGGTCGTTTAATGTGTTGATTAATCCAGTTTAGTTCCTTTAATTAAGTGTGTTTTAGTCCTTAATCCATTTTTTCGACGTTCGTCGTATCGAATGATTTCACTCCTAGCCTTTGAGCCCCAAAAACCCGAAATCGCGATGATTCGATTTAGTTCATTACCCGTGATCTGACTTAAGCTCTTAATTAATCCACACTTAATTAATGAATATCACGACTTCGCGACTCGGAGCTTCGAAGGTACTGCTTTTTGGGAGAGTGATCGCCGAGTCACAAAATCACAATAATGATTAACTAAGGTTTAATGTGATTTACTCTTGATATTAACCTGGGTAACATTAAACCGTTTCACGACTTCGCATGTCGGAGGTTTGGAAAACGTTCAACATGTAACTCCCGAGAGCAAGAGTACGAGGTAATAAAAGGTGATAATCCTTGCTTAGTGGTTCAGTAATGGTGATTAGAACTAAGACGGTTATCGCCATTTCGCGTGTCGGGATACAGAGGTTTTAGTGGGTAGAATCATGAAATAAACGAAATCCCGAAATCCAGCTTTTGGGCTTAAGTATAACATCTCACCTACTTATAAAAAGGGCGGCTCCAGCTTTAGAAAATAAAGTATTTAAAAAATAAAGGTGTTCCAACATAGACTCCAACTAGGGATCTCGTTTCCTTGCGGGACGAGAAGAACAGTAGGCCAAGTGCCTGTATTGGGTAAATGGAGTCATTTGTTTGCTTCTGTGAAACTTGTTTGGAAAGAGGATACAGAGGGAACTTTGAGGTTTCATATTTATTTCCGGAAAGCTTTCAAAACTCGAAACGC
>ML798341.1:38194-56931 GCA_009831015.1 Picea engelmannii | reverse complement strand
ACGAGAAGAACAGTAGGCCAAGTGCCTGTATTGGGTAAATGGAGTCATTTGTTTGCTTCTGTGAAACTTGTTTGGAAAGAGGATACAGAGGGAACTTTGAGGTTTCATATTTATTTCCGGAAAGCTTTCAAAACTCGAAACGCTTTCTAAACTCAACTGCAGTCCATTCGGTAACTTTACCTTTCTCGACACTGAATTCGGGTCTACTTAAGACGGTCCAAACAATCTTAGGAAATTCAATAGCTCCTTTAGGTTTTGGCTTGCATCAAAACGAAGTAAAATCCATGCTTTTAATTAGGGAGACCTGCAATGAACTTGAGATGTAGATCCAGTTTCGGGAAAGCTAATTACCAGTGTATAGTATAATTTATGTATGACTGCCTTACAGATATCTTAGACATTGCTTCACTGTCAGCGAGCCTATTTAGTACCCCGATGAAGTTATATGGCTCCCTTTATTGAATTTCCTTTCACCACTTCAAAATGTAATTTTGCATTTAAATGCTGAGATGAGGGCAATCATTTTATGAATTTCCTTTCATCATCTCTTTGGACTAGATGGGGGCAATCAATTATGAATTTCCTTTCACCATGTGTCTTATATTTTATTTTTGGAATATGAAGTGGGGGCAATCAATTGGTATAAAGTATACCAGGGGTGATATATGTGTAATATTCGCAACAGAGGCCTGTCAACTTGCTTTGAATACTCTGGACCAACTTTCTCTCGACTTTCAAAACACCTTAGTATGCGAGAACTTATGGGAGAATTTTATTTCCAGGGGTCTTCCTTTGAGCAAGACTTAATCATTTGAAACCTATTAAAAGGCCTAAGATATTTAAGATCAACCTACACATAACTTTGTTCAGTAGGAGACCGAGGAGTCGTGAAGGCTGCTCATTTCTTAAGACTCGTTTGTCAGTTTCCGGGGCTAAAGCGTAACTTCTTCTTCCTCTGTGTAAGGCATGGGAAGGTAATGGTGCTTAAGGGAAGAAGACCAAGGACAGAAAAAGGATGACAGGGATGACTTTTGGATTTCCAAAACCCAGACTTTAACACGCAATCCTGACTTTTGGAACTTTTTCTCCGGATACGCTTTACTCCCTCTGTTTATTTTAATTATTTTTTATCTTGTCCAAGCAAGCCTTTTTTAGAATCCATGGTAAAAAGTTGTTCTTTTAATGACATGTCAGGTGAATATATCATACTCGTGAGACCACTATTGCTTTTAATTGATATTAGTTTGAAAACCCAGATACTTCGAAAATTCATACCTTTGCCTTACCATTTCATTCTCTTCTTGAAAAAATGTTCTTTGTCACCTGTTTTGGGCGAATGATTTCCTGATACGTGGCCGTCCGTTTACTCCTTTTGTTGTTTGGGCCGTAAGCCGAAATTCTGTAAAAAACAATCTGAAGAGTATCAGGTCTTCAAGATTTATGGAATTCAAATGTGTTGAAAATTTCATATCCCTACTTCTAGAAAATTACTAACCTGTTTTATTTGCGATGAAAATAAGACTTACCGAAAGGCTATAAAAAACAAAAAACACAAACCGGTATGTACAATGGAGATTTGGAGATCATTTATTGCATATAGTGCTTCAAATAATGCCCGTTGACAGGGGCGTTGAGGATTTTACCGTCCAAATTCTCTAACAGAAATGAATTCTTTCCTTCAGAAGCTGAGACTTTGAACGCTCCATACCAGATATGATCAAATTTACCATGTTTTGTTGATTCTTCCCTCTTGGCATCCCATTTCAATACCAAATCGCTAGCGAGGAACTCTCTGTCTTTGGCCTTATGATCGAACAACGCTTTCATGTTGTCCTGGTATTTCTGCAGCCTTTCGTCCACTTCAGCCCTCTGTTGTTGAACTTCAATCAGCTGATTTATTCTCCTTGTGACAGGATTTGGATCTTCTTTCTCATCTTGCCAAAGTTTCATCATCAGAAACGCTAGATTTATAGGTAATACTACATCAGTCCCGTATACCATTTGGAAAGGAGAAGTGTCGATAGATTTTTTTGTACCTATCCGATTTGCCCATAAGGTGTATTTCAAATGCAAATGCCAAGATTTTTTGTTTTCGCTCAACACTTTCTTAATTATGGTAATTAAACTTTTGTTTGAGGATTCGGCTAACCCATTTCCTTGAGGGTAATATGTCGTGGAATGACCCAGTACGATATTGTATTTTTGGCAAAAGTTGACCATCGCCATAGATTTGAATGCCTAGGCGTTATCTGTGATTATTTTTCGGGGGCAGCCAAACCTAGACAATATGTTCTCTTCCAGGAAGTCTATTACCACTGAATCAGTCGCCTTTCTAGTCAGGATAACCTCCACCAATTTTGTGAAGTAATCTGTGGTGGTCATGATCCATTTATGTTGAGCGCTGCAATGCGGGTTGATTTCGCCTATGAAATCCAACACCCATTGTTGAAAAGGGGCTTCTGTTTTAACCGGGACCAAAGGTAGCGCTGGGAGTTTCTACTTACTTGCGAACAATTGGCAAGAGTTACAGGCTCTAACTTTGGCGTTGACCTCTGAGAATTGTTTAGGCCAATAATACCACACCCACAAGCTTTTATAAATTGTTGCCCTCCAAGCGTGATGTCCTCCGCACACTCCTTCGTGAAATTCGTTAATGACCCTCTATGTCTCTAATTCTACTAAACAAACTAGTAGGAAGCCTAATGGGTCCTTCCAAAACAATTGGCTTTAAGATATACAGTATTTTACCGCATGTAGCTTCAGCATCCTGGCTTTAGATGGGGATAAATCATTTGGGCATTTCAAGGTCAGTAGGTAGGATACTATGTCTTTATACCATTCCGATGAGGCAAACTTCTCTTTGATCCTAGTCGAACTTATTTGATTGCCGAGCTCATTTATATCCACACATCCTTCATATCCCTGTACGTTATTTATTCCGAGTGCTCTGAAGTTAGATTCGGCTAAGAGCTTGGCCAAACCCTGTCCTTTTACTAATTTCGTCGGTTTAAGCTCCAGATCGAATTCTTGAATTTTAGCAAGCCACCGACCCCTCTTCCCGTCAATGTCAAGCTGAACCAATATGTCTTTTATGGAACTAGTAGGTACATATGCAATTACCTTCGAGTGTAACACATAGGTTCTGAATGCCTTTAGCGCCTTCACCATAGCATATGCTTCCTGTTCCATTATATCATATCTTAATTTGGAATCCCTAAGACTTTTACTGAAAAAAGCGATTGGTTGCTCGAAGCCTTCTTCATTCTTCTGGAGGAGTATTGTCGCGACTGTATGTTCGGATGCCAAAGAGAAAATCAGAAAATCTTTTAGATAATCGAGGCCTGCCAGTACGGGTGCTTCGCTTATAACGTTCTTGATGCGTGTGAACGATGCTTTAGCTTCTGTCGTCCATTTCACTTTGTTGTTCTTCTTTAGCATGTCTGTGATCAATTTCACGATTTCAACAAAGTTTGGAATAAATCTTCTCAAAAAAATTATTTTCCCTAAAAATGATTGAATTTCTTTTACATTCCTAGGAATACTTATGGTGTCTATAGCTTCAACCCGCTTAGGATCGATTTTAATTTCGTCTCGAGACACAATATGGCCCAAGAGTTTACCTTCTTGCATAGCAAAGTGAGACTTCTTGGGGTTTAGAGACAAACCAAATTTGCGGCATTTTTCGAACGTCTGCTTGAGATGTATCAGATGATCTTCATCAGATTTAGAAAAAACAGTCAGATCATCAAGATAGATGACCACGAATTTATCCCTCTCACCGATGAAAGCGATATCCATAGCACGTTGGAAAGTAGCACCTGCATTCATTAGACCAAAAGGCATTTTGTCATACATAAATTTGCCCTAAGGGGTGGTGAAGGCTATTTTTTCTTTATCGTGTTCGTTGACAACAATTTGATTGTAACCGAAAAACCCGTCAATCATCGACATCCTATTCGTCCCAACTACTTTTTCCAAAACGTGATCCATTTTGGGTAGAGGGTAATTGTCCTTTAGAGAAGACTTGTTCAGATTCCTAAAATTTACACACAGTCTAATCTCCCTACTCTTTTTCCTAACCAGGACCAGGTTAGCTACCCAGTCAGAGTATCTTAGAGGTATGATTATTTTTGCGTGTAGACATTTTTTGACTTCCCTTTCGACCACGGGCAATAAAATGGGATTGATTTGTCTGAGTTTTTGTCTAAAAGGTTTGACACCGGGCTTTAAAGGTATCTTGTGTTCGATCACAGTGGTATCATAAGTTCTTAGCTCATCGTAAGACCAAGCAAATACGTCTTTATACTGTTCGAGTAGATCAGCATACTTATTTTTTGTTTCAGGAGGAAGGTATTTCAATATTTTTACTATTCTAGGCTCCTCTTTGGTTCCTATGTTGCAATCCTCAACCTCCTTTGGTTGAGGTTGCAAAGTAGATTTTAAGGGCATATCATTTTGGTCGAACAGTCTCTCTAGAGGGATTAGTCCCTTTGGAATCTGATTGTTCTTTAATACTAACATGCGATGATTTGCGATCTTTTCTTGGAACTCCTGAGGATCCTCTCCCTCTTGCATAATCCAAGTATGGTCGTTTTGGTTTTCTTGGTCAATGTGAGTTTCGGTGAAATCATTGACCATTTCAAAGAATTTTCTGATCTATTCGTCATCTTCAAACACCTGCCAGTGTTGAATGTTATTTGGTATGGAAGGTCTGTGTTTCACCTCTATGTGGTACTTTAGTTTGAAAGTTGTAGGGGGTGCAAAAGTTGAGGCTGCTTTGGCTAATGAATCGGCTTGTAGGTTTTTGGTGCGTGGAATGTAATGAACATTAACCAACGAGAAGACATTTTCTATTAAATCCCAGGCGCAATTTCTGTAAGATCTTAATCTCGGGTGTTTGGCCTAGTATTGTCGATTTATATGCTTCACTATCGACTCTGCATCTCCATAGACTTCCAAGTTCTTTATGTTCAGTTTCTTGGCAGCTTCTAGTCCCAAGAATAAAGCCTCATATTCACATACATTATTTGTGTAGTCTATGTCCCACTGAAGCCTGTAAGAAAAGGGAATAACAAACTCATTTTCATGTGCTACAAAAAGTACCTCTGCACCTGCTCCTTTACACGACGAAACACCGTCAAAAAACATTTTCCAAATTCCAATGCTATACACATTTTCATCTATCTTTCCCGATTTATTTTCATCCATGAAATTTTCTTCTGTACAGTTATTTACACCATCATCAAAAGATAAAATACAATTTCCTAGATCCTGATCGACGACATAAACATGATAATTTTTTGGATTTCGTGGATCGCTTACTGTGTATGCCAATCGTGTTTCCCTGTATAACCGAGTGAACTGTCCGCCAAAAATAGGAATCGTGGCGTAGGTCATGTCTAGCTGAAGAGACCCCCCAAGTTTGGCTCCCCAAGACCTAGATAATATCAAACCATACTTCAGAGGTATATTAGCGATAACTACATCCATAAGGACACTTTTCACCGGAACCTGTGCAAGAGTGACTACTAAGTCTTTTATCATGCCCATGCACTTAACTCTCCTTGAATCGAAAGAGTATAGATCTCTGTAGGGCCTAGTGATCTTGAGGCCTAATCTGTCAATAATGGACTTGGGCATCACATTATGTGAGGCTCTAGAGTCTAGCATGCAATTATGCAGCAGTCGATCATGCACGTTCAGGGTAATGTAGAAAGGGGTGATGCTATCTCTGGCACCCTCGAAATTTGGACCAAAGGTGATATTAGGTTTATCATCTTCCAAATTTATCACGTCAGACTGACTTTCCAAATCTAAAAAATTCATCATTTTGGTTATCTTCTTTTGATACACAGGATTCCTTGCCAATTTGACTAGAGGTATTGGTATCTTGATCTTATTTATCTCATTTTCTAGGTTGAAACCTCCCACAACTTTATCCGCTTCTCTGGTTGAAACTTCGGAATCCCTCTTCTCTAACTTATTTGTTTGCACTGTTTTACTTTCAGTGATTCTGGTTTCCGGTGTTTGTGTTTCAGCTGTTTTAGCTCTTCTCGCTTGGATTTCAGTCTCCTTTACCTTGGGACCTTGTGAGTCCACCCCTTTCACTTTGTTATTAGGTATCTCGGTCTCTTTTGGGGCGGGCTCGTATGTCTCACCTCTAGGGAGAATTTTCTTGGTTTGAGGAGTTGATACATATTTGTTTTTGGGTCTCAGATTGTACTTATGTGGGAGCTCAACTATCACATAATCGACCATCCCTTGATAGGTAGAATCATTGGTGTCGCTTATGTTATCATCTTTACTTGACGTTTGTTCAGTGTTTAGGGATTTCTCATAATCTTCCTTAGTTAAATGAGGTTGCGTATAGTCGTCCCCTAAATTGTTTACATCTTCTTCTAAATCCTCAAACTCTTGCATATCATTTCCTCCGATAAAATTTTCATTTTTTAAAGGGGTTTGAATTTTTTGGTCCTCATTTTTAATTTGTCGTTGTTGAATTTGAGGATTGGGGTTTCTCCTGAATTCTCGCTTAACGAAATGATCGACTTTGGATTGATCCAACTCAATCCTAGAGATTTTATTTGATAATTCTTTAATTATCCTAGCCATGTCATCTATTTTATCATTCGAGGACCTTCCAGATCCTAAGGGTCCCGCTTGTTCTCTAAAACGTTTGGTCTCTCTGTTTCCCATCTCTATTTTTGTTTTTAGCTTACCGGAAGCCAACATGTTTGATTCAATTTCTATAGCATCATCCTGCATTCGGATTAGGTCGGTTCCTCTCCTTTCTCTTAATAATAACGTGAAATCGGGTTCGAAAGCTCCTTCAAAGATTACCTTGGCTGTAGGTTGAGATGGTTTAACTTCGACCGGGATCTTATTATATAACTTGTTAAATCTTTGAATGAATTCCATGACGGTTTTTGAATTTTTTTGCTTTAAAAATCCAAATTCAGTCAGATAATATAAATGATCTTTTCTTTCTCCCCATTGTCTTAGGAAAGAGTCTTCTAGAGCGTCGTAGGATAATATTGAACCCGCGGGTAAAATTTGGAACTAGGTTCTCACCTTCCCCTCAAAGGTCTGGACAAACAACCATGAATACACGTCCTAGGATGTCGGCAAACTGATCGAAGAAATTTATATGTTTAGCCACGGTTAAATCTCCTTCACTTGTGAACTTAGGTAGGTTTTTCATGTAGTTTTCTAGTAGGTCATGAAGAGGTACTGGGAGGACCAGAGGAGCATATTTGGCCGCTACTTTGGCGAGAACCCTAAGGGGTTGAGGTGGCACCTGGCCTCCCGCTCCTCCTCCTGCAGTAGCCATAGCTAATCTAGGAGAGGAAACCGGTACGTTGTAAAGAGGGTTTTGGAAGATATAAAGCAAATCTTTAGCTTCTTCTGAAGAGGAGAAAACTGAAAAAGGGGGGAACAGGATATGGGGGCTTGGCTCGTTCGATTTGCAAGAGATGTAATCAGGAGAACCCGTGGGCGTGGAATCCGAGTATATGGTATACTCTTCGAGACTTTGCGAGGTCGGGAAATCTAACTGAAAAATCGACGGAACATCAGTCGCCGCTAACTTTACTGTGGGACTTTCACCTTTACTTACGCCGGAGGCTGTCGGATGAGTTTCAGTTTTAAATTTAGGGAGAGCTAGATGTGGGTTTAGGGTTTAAGCCTCAACTGATTGGGCCGACGTTTCTCCATGAAGGGTTTTAGAGGGAGCTTCTTGCGAAGTCGGAGTTTCAAGAGGGATCTTAGCCTTAGGGTGTGTGTGCATAAGCTGGTAGACTGCAGTAGTCGGCTTAAGAGGACCTCTTGTTTTTAATATTTTTTCGGGATCGGAAACGGGCGTGGTCTATTTACTTTCTGGGTTTTGTCTGGTGTTCCTTCGACCAGTTGCTAGCTTACTTAAATGTGGAGTCGCCAAGTGAATAATAAAAGGTTAGCCTTTAGAAGGTGTTCACTCTTTGTTCACTATCAAAGAGTAGAAACTTACAAAATGTCGTTCTCCCAGGGAAAAAGGTTTTGTAA
The DNA here is from genome assembly GCA_009831015.1 of Picea engelmannii. Taxonomy (NCBI): domain Eukaryota; kingdom Viridiplantae; phylum Streptophyta; class Pinopsida; order Pinales; family Pinaceae; genus Picea; species Picea engelmannii. The sequence goes on along the minus strand of ML798341.1, from coordinate 48,891 downwards.
CTTCGATCCCTGGCAACAACGCTAGAAAGATGTTGTTCCAGAGTCTGTACTTAAGGCTATAAATTATAGAGTCTAGGCATCCCAAAGTGAGTGAGTGATAAAGAGGGAAAGAACAAACTTCAGGGAAAGAAAGCTATAGTTGATTTATGAGTTGTCTTTGTCTAGCTTCCCAAAGTTCCTGGATGTTTATATCCCGTTCAATTGCTGCCCAGGATCTTTCAAGTTCTACCCAGGTAGAGGCAATTTTTAGTATGGTATCAAAAAGATTTAAAGCAATGCTGGTTTGATCTGAAAGACCAGGTTAAATGTTGGGCTGTCTCACAAGGGGCACAGTCATGGAGGAACAAAAATTTAAAGGGTTTGATGTTTAAAATGCTTTTTCCTATTTTAGATTATATAAGAAAAAATTCTTGGATCGGATCATTAGCATAACAAAACCGAAGGCCTTTTCCTGTAACTGAATCAACTTTGAAAAGTCATGCATGAAAACGTAAGAAAACATTAAGCTGCCAACAATGCGAGGCTCCAATCAAGGGAGAATCCCACCCTGTAACAGAAGAAGAAAGTGGGCAAGAGAAACTTTGACGAAGCATAAATTATGAAAATCCAAACATTTACAGGTCTTGTACCTGCTGATAGGCGACACAGAGGAAAATTTGTAAACGATTAGATGATTCAAACATTGATCTCCACAGTAGAAGTTGTACTAAATTGTAGTTAAGCATTCATCAAAGATACATATAAGAAATGAAAATGGATTTGAAATAACAGAGACAAACACATAACTCAGTCTTCACGGAATCTGGAGTCTCCGAATTTACTTGTATTAATCCTGCCAACTAGAAAAATGTATCTATTACAATCGGCCCAAAAGGAAAAGCCTTTGTTTTCTTTACAAAATGTATATTTAAACAAACTCCTAAACATTTTGAATTCCCTTCGTTCTAGAGTTTTTTCGGTTACAAAGTGAAAATCTGAAGCATTTCATTTCCTTGTTTTCTATCTTTCTTCATGCGGGCAGAGTGCCCTCCTTTCTTTGCTCCTCTTGCTCTAAAAATAGAATGGAATGACATCTTGTCATCATTTTGCACCAAAAACCTGCGCCTTTGCCTGCTTAATGCAATTGACACATCTTTCAATCAGCTCGGCAATCAATTTGGAAGGCTCTGCTTGGTTGTTGGCCTCGAAGGTGTAACAATTCTTTGCCAAATGTGGCAATGTCTTTCCCACCTGTCGGTCTTCTGTGACGATAGACCATAACTGCAAACTTGGCTTTACTAGCCATTTGTCCACCTGGACAATGTCGACCTGACTTATTTGAGATATTTCAACTTGTTCCTTGTCCATATTTTCCTTGATATCTAGCAGGTGTTTAGCTATGTTAATTTTGCCCAGCGTCCCAACACTGCCTTCCTTCTCAAGGTCTACCAAATTTTTGTCTATCACAGTGAATGTTTCTTCACAAGAATTCCTCATTCCGTTAGCTCTTTCCCTGCTCTTTGATATATTATGCTCCCATGCCTTCAGTAAGATATTTCCTCTGGTTTGCTCTGGGATGGATAATTTGGAGCTATTGACCACCTCTTCTTTCGTTGTTGTTATAATAGCCTCCTGGAAAGCGACCCGAGTCGCCCCAACTTCTCTTTCTATCAAAGAGATATCTTTTAGCACTTGCTCTATCGTCTTAAAGTGATTATGAATGGTTTCCACTTTAGCAGGTAAATTCTGATGAGCTACTAATACCTTTTGTTGGATGTCGGTGGCTTGGGATTGGAAAATCTTTATGTCTAAGACCTGGATTTCGGCAACATCCAATTTCGACTGTAACTGCATTATTTGTTGCTCTTGTTGACTTACCTATGCTTGGCTTATTTGGGCTGACCACTGCATTTGCTCGAGATTGGATCTGAGCTGTTCGATTTCCTGTTGATCATCTGTTCTGGCTCGCTCAAGGCCTTTGTTCACCTCTTCCCTGGGATTTACCTCCGCAGTAGCTACCCTAGCTTCCAACTTACTGATCAAAAGGTTATTTCGCTTCAACTGTTCCTTCAAAGTTCTAACTGAATATCGGTTGGTTGTAGCATAAGCCCCGAGTGTTCCTGCTATCTCGTCGGCGAATTCTTCCTCTTCCACGACCCTTCCTTCTGTTAGGATTTTAAATTTCTTAGCCACTACGCCCGCTCTTTGATATAATTCTTGCTTCACCACAAATTTCCTTTTCTTATCAAAGAAAAATTCATTAGGGGATAACTCTTCTACATAAATGGGAGTTAGTTCTTCATTGATAATCCATCCCGCATCAGGGTTCCCCTTTGTGAACTGTAGGGGGTGATAGATGCAATGGGACTGCCGATTTCTTTGGATGACTGCTTCGGGATATCGTCCGCAGCTGGCTTACTTGATGTGAGCGATAGTGAGTCATCCACCCCTTATGAAGGTATCTCTGCTTGACTTTGGGCCTGTTTGCCCAACGTAATTGTTTTTGGGTTTCCCTCCTCTGAGTTGGAGATCTCGGCTTCCTTTTTCGAGGTCCCAACTTTCCCTGTCCTTTCCTGGGTCTCCTCCTTGTCGAGACCTGACCCCTTTGAGTCTTCGGTTTCTGTTTGCTGTGTATCTGGAATTTTCGGGGTTTTGCCCTGTAAAACCGAGGGGAGGCAACTCCGTCAGTGATCCTGGAATTTATAAAAATCGGCTACCTCTCCGGGCGGCAGGGCTTGAATCCGACTTAGGACTTCAGAGTAGGACCTCACACCTCGGAATATTTCATTATGAGGTGAAACCTTGTGCTTGTACTTCTTCAGGCCACAACTCGCCAAGTGATTACTCTCAACCTTATTAGGGTCGTGCTTCATAAACTCAATGTCCACCAATTTTATTTCCTCCAAGGCCGTAGCCTCGACTCTGGCATGACCAAAATCTAACAAGGAATAAGTACCAATGTGAATGGGAAAAGGAGACCATACCTTTTTTGATACTCCTTTGAGCTCTTTGCTTATCCCGCTGAGCACAGTTTGCCTGGCAATCTCACGACACACTAGCTTATCCGGCAAGAAAAGCGACAGAGTATATGGGGAAATTGAGGTGCCAAAAAGGCCTCCACCACTTCAATCCTCAACCAAGGGCAAGCTCATATAAAGAAGACAATGAGGTTCTCCATCACAAAGAAGGAAGAGCTTGGGGGTTGAACAATGAGTTTAGACTTTCAAGGATAAATGGATGCAGACTCAATATGAAGTGAAATTTCTCCAGAGTGTCTTTGCTCTCAAAGTTGAATTCTCTCCTTCTCCAAGGCTTGGATATGGCTCAATTTATAGCCTTCAAATGCAACTGAAGGACCGAGTCAGAGCATTTCCAGTATATGGAAGGTCAAGGATCATGGATCATGTGAAATGGCATGGAAACCCGACATAATTTTTAATTTTGAGCACCAAACCCAATGTACGCGGGTTGTAGTGGAGCAACCTGCGTATACGCTTGTTGCCTAACTGATAGGGCGCATATATGTGGAAAAATATGCTTTTTGGCTCTAGAAAGTACAAAAAGGGACTTCAAGTCTACATAGGGAAGTGGAAATACCATCCAAGCAAGTTGCATGGGGTGAGGCAAATTTGTTGTAACAACGAGGAGAGCTTGGAGAATATTGCAACGACATCAACTTGATTTGTAAGTGCCTTCTTTTGGCTTTCCATTTAATATCAACTTGGCATATTCCTTTCATTATGATTGTTCAATGTAATGTTTATGCTTAAGTCAAATAAGGTATATATAGATCTCTTTGATGTAATCCCATATAGTAGGAGAAAGGACTTCTTTGTTGTTCATCACAGGTCACGACTCGCACCGAGATCAAGCTTGAAGCTTGGAGCAGCGAGGGCAAACATCGAAACAAGGTATGCCACACTCTTCCTCTTTCTCATTCTGATTGGTTATGAACTAGATCTATAAGGAAAGTAGCAACCATTTGTTTACTTCTGTCATTGGACCAAAGAAGGGGTCTTGGTCCAAAGGGGAGTTTAGCCTGTCTGCAGGGTAAGATTTCTCACAATAGTTGGCAAGTTTGGGAGTGAGGGAGGTGAGGGGGGTATGGGAGTGGTGAGTCCGACCGATTATTAAAAAAAAGTTAGAATGGAGTGAGGGGGAGGTAAGGGGTAAGGGGAGGAGAGGAGGATGGAGTGATAAGGATGATTTAGGTTCGCGGGTTGGGGAATAAGAGAGATGAGGAAGTGTATGAGTATGGTGAGTTGGGGAGGTACAAGGGATGAACCTGCCATAATGTAACAAGAAGAAAATAAGGGGTCTTGGGCCCGAAAAATTGAAGAAACCACGGGTCTTGGGCCTGAAAATTAATGAAGAAAACAAGGGTATTGGGCCCAAAAATTTAAATGTAGTTTCGAGAGATTAACTTTATTCCACATGGAAGAAGCACCCTTTTCCGCTTAAATGCAAACCTGGATATATTGAGTATATGAACTCATATTTTGAATCCAAAAAATGTGTGACGAAGCTGAGACTGAGAGATATGCCATGGACTTATAAAATTTCAATTTTTTTCTTCTTTTGATGCCATTTTTTTTATTATACCAGGAGCGAGAAAATATAGATGACCAATTTTGTTCAACAATCCCAAGCCTCGTTATTGTCCAAGGCTACCATTTTTTCAACCATGGCTTTTTTCCAGAGTTTTCCATCCTCTGAATCCATTGCCTCCCTAATAGTTCTATGAGCATCATTAGTAACAGACATAGCAAAATTTGAACGAAAATCGGGTGGGGTATACCTTTCTGGTTGCCTTCTTTATTGAATCAACCTCTTTGATACTGGAGTATGAGAATCTTCTTCTTTTTATTCTTGTTCTTTTGTAGAGTCTGATTCATTACCCTTCAATTCAAACTCTGTTTTTTTTGGTTCTTCCTTTCCTGGTGGGACTTCCTCTTTGAAAACATCTTTGATTTCTCTAAATGCCACATCTTGACTATACACCATGTTCTTATTTTATGGGTTCCAAAGCTTATAACCTTTTAGACCATTTTTATACTCAATAAAAATACGTTTTTCAACCTTTTTATCTAGCTTATTCTTGTTTTCCTTTGGAATGTGAACATAGGCATCACAACCAAATATCCTAAAATGTGTGAGAGAGGATTTCTTACCAATCCATACCTCGTGTGGAGTCTTGTCATCCAGTGTTAATGAGGGTGATCAATTGACCAAGTAACATGCAGTACCCATTGCCTCTGCCCATAATTCATGTCCTAACCCGACACCACTGAGCATGCACCTTGTTTTTTCCATCAATGTTTTTTTCATCCTTTCTACAACTCCATTTTGTTGAGGTGTATAAGGAGTAGTCTTTTGCCTTTTTATACCACACTTCTTACAAAATTATTTGAATTAATTTCCGCACAATTCTCCACCATTATCCATCCTCAACACCTCTCTTATATGCTTGATTCTCCACAAGAGCCTTAAACTCTTTGAATTTGTTAAAGACTTCATTTTTATTTTTTTGGGGGGAAATAAATCCAAGTGTTCCGTGAGAAGTCATCTATAAATGAGACACAATACACATATTTTCCCAGTGATGGAATCGAAACATGTCCAAACACATCATTGTGCACCAACTGTAAAATTCCCTCTGCCCTCACTGCACTAGAGGGGAATCTTACCCAATTTTGCTTCCCATTCTACTTCCCATATACACAATGTTCACATAAATCAAAATCCAGAGAGCAATTAAACATACCTTCAACCATACCTTTACCATGTAGTACGCGAAGGCCCTTCTCTCTGATATGCCTCGGTCTTTGATGCCACAACATAGTCTTTTTTGCAGAGTCAGTAGGAGTTTTTTCTTCTTCAACTCCAATCTCAGGAACAATGGAAGTATTGCATCCATCACTAGAAGTGCTTCCCTACAACTTATACAGAGTTCTAATTCAAAATCCCTTTAGCAACACCATTGCTTCTCGAACCATCCGACATGTTTCTTTCTCAAACACTGTTTTTACCCTTGTATTGTCAATTTTGCTTAGAAAAATCAAATTTCTAGCCAATTATGGGATGTGCAGAACAATAGGGAGTGTTCTAATCCTTGCATCCACAAGTGTCAACTTGAATTTTCCTTGTCCTATTATTTTGGTTGTCGAGTCATCACCTAGGAAAACATCACCTCCATCATACCATTCATATTCACAAAACCACTCCTTGTGAGGATTCATATGAAAGGATGCACTTGAGTCAACCAACCATGCCTCATGATCTGCATGTGTGCTTGAAGAAGCCAAGTACACATCTCCTCCTTCTTCTGCATAGATTTTTGCTTCTGTAGAAGGGGCATCATCGGATCCCTTCCCTCTCTCAACACTTTTGGATCTACATTGCTTCTTGTAGTGTCCTTCTTTTCCACATCTCTAGCATACCTTTACAAATTTTCTGGGAGATTTAGATCTCCCACTTGAGGACTTATATCTGTTTCTTTCCTGGGAGCGCCCCCTTGCAAATAAGACATTTGTGTTATGTCCTTCCATGTTTTTCCGTCCCATCTCCTCCAACAAGGATGAGACCACATCATTGAAACTTAAATTAGTTGTATTACTACCTATGGCCACAACTAGACCATCCCACGAGTTTGGTAAAGAGCACAATAAACATATACACTTATCTTTGTTAGAAATATTAATATCAACAAATAGTTGCTGATTACCACTGTATTGAAGGCGTTCATATGCTCTGTCATTGAGTCTCCATCTTTCATTCTTAGGTTGTACAGCTTCTTTCGTAGGAACAGTTTATTTACCAAGGGCTTAGACTGATACAAAGCCCCTAACTTATTCCATAAAGCATTGGTTGTAGCTTCCCTTGACACATTTAGTAACACTGAATCTGAGAGACACAACCGAATTGTGCTCTTCGCCTTCCGATCCAACTTTGCCCTGTCCTCTGTTGACGTTCCTGTAGGTGCAGTACCTGGATCCAGAACGTTCCACTGATCTTTGTCCACCAACAAATCTCCCATCTTGAGCTTCCACAACTCTAAACTTTTCCCATTAAATTTCTCGATCTCTATTTTCGAACTACTCGCCATTTCTTTTCACCCGAAGAATCCATACTACAGATCTCCCACTATAATAAGGTTTATCACAGACTTGAGCCAAACCCTTAGCCACAAAGGCATCCCCATGAATCCAATAACAACTCGGATACCAAATGTAGAATTTAACCTTGTACAATAAATTACTGCAAATAGATTATTAATAAAAATAGAAAAGATACAATGGCACACACACATTACACAAAGATTCTATCTCAGAAACCCAAACTGGAAAAACCAACAACCTATTTTAGAGCCACACCTCTAATATTCTATTCATCATCTAATCATTATTTATAATACAATATGTATAGTATCCCGCGGCATCCAAAACCCCTAATCCATTGACCTGGATTAGTCAACAACCCTAATTCCTTAACCGAAATTAGAAAATCCATGTGATGCAAAAGCACTAAAAATAGACACAAAAGAGGTCATTTTTTTTTTCAGGGGTGCTGCCCCTGCCCCCCTGTGACGCGCCAGGTAGGGGGGGATGCCCCCCCTGCAGGCTCCCTACCAAGGGGGAAGGGAGGTCTAGCGCGCCCCCTATGACCCCCTCACATTCCCGACGCAACACAGACACTAGATCTAGTCAGGCAAATAATATAACACATACCCAACAAATTTCAGTTAAGGATTGGGTATAGCTTGGCAATCCTAATTTGTCGCAGTGTTAAAAAACATTGTTTAGGGCCTAAAAAATGCATAGAAAGTCCAAGACCTGAAAAACTACCAAGATGGGGAACCATTTTGAGTTGATGGAAGAGATGGGTGGCAATTGATATCCACCTGGACCACCTCCATAATGATTACAATTGTGATAGTGGGCTAAAAGCCAGAGATAGAGGAAGAAGCAAGTGAATTCCAATTTGGAGGAAGCCGAAGTGAATACCACCTACTGAACTAGAGATAAGCTAAAACTGAACCACTACTCACTAAGATAAGTAAACCAAACCTAAATCACCAAGCCTTATCAATCACGAGAAGCAAAACAAGCCAAATTGGGTCGATGGAGAATACTAACAAAAGTCAAAAGCAACGATAAATAAAATCCCACCTTTGTTGAGCTTAAACATCCTTCCAAGTTTAATGTCCCTCCCATGGCCGTGCTTGGAGAAAGGCAGGGTATAGTGTGGGGAGCCAATGTCATCTACCTCAATGCGATATGCCCTCGGTCCTCGAACTTCAGATGCATGCCACTTCTAAAGTTTAATGGATGATGATTCATGAGAGATAAACTAAGGAAGGAACCCCCTCATTTAGGCTCATCATTCCATAATTTAATGAAACTTCTTTATTTTCCATGGAGTCCACTAGGTTATTGGAAGCCCTCATAAATTGGTAAAACTCAATAGACTTGAACTTCTCACCACCCTTTGAATTCTTTAGATTAATCTGGAGAGGCTTGAGTTCAGAGAGACAAATTGATTTCACATTTGGTTAATTATGATTATAGAGTCTTCAATCAATGTGAGGTTTTTGGTTTCCTTGGACTTGGGAGTGTTCAACCTTGATACAAGGCCAACCCTTGATACTTGGCCAACACCTGTGCTTGATTATCAGTAGATTCACCTAACCCCCATGTAAAGTTTAGTTCATAATAACCTTAAAGGTTAAAAATAACCCATTGCACATGTTAATCTTGATTTAATTATTATTATTAATGTTGATATCTAATGTTTATAAATGTGGGTTTCTAGTCTTTTTAATCTCGTGATGTAAAAAATAATTTAAACTTTATAGAGAATCTAGTTAGTATTATTCATTTTTGAGTGAGTTTATTAAATTCTTGTGAAAAAATATGAAAAATATATTTGATCACCTCAAAACAAAATTATATTGATAGAAAATTAGCACTACTCTATGAGTATAAACCTTTCAATGTACAATGAAAATGTGGATATCTACCTTCCAACTTACAATGAAAATGTAAATATCTCATGAGACAGCTCAGACGGTAAGACAAGTGTATCTTTCTCTAAGGATAGGAGGAGGTCTTGTGGTCGAACCCTGCTGAGTCTCCGGGATGAATTATAATGATGCTCTGTAAAAATATTATGTACTGTTGTATATAATCGAGAAAAATACCTCGTGGAAAAAAATAAAAAATAAAAATGTAAATATCTCATAAACATTGAATTGCAATTTAACCTTAAACTCCACTACCTCAAAATTAAAATAACTACCAAAAAAATCCTAAACATTTTGTAATGAAGTTGGGAGTGAAACAATTACCTACAAAGTTGGGCCACCGTCCAACATTTAATTCCCTCCAAAGCAATCTACAAGTCTTTGGTGAATTCAGTTCCAAAGAGATTGATAATCTATGTCCCAAACTTAAACTTAAGAATAAAAATCCCTTATTTTCAAAGAGAGATTGATAGTCTATGTCCCAAACTTAAGCTAAGAATAAATATCCCCCTTATAAGGCTAAGCAAAATAATGAACCCCTCACGTGGTGGTTTTTTAAGAGTCAAAACTTGGGCCTTCTCCCGCGTCATTCAAACAAATTGAATTTATTTCTCCCTCCAAATCTTTCTTTCTCCTTATTTTACACACCAAACCTCTGTATATCTTATCTCTAAAAACATTTTCGCTTGATACCAGATCTATAGTTCTGCGGATGATTCATCAGCAAATCTTGCAGGTATTTATACTTCTGCAAATATGTATTTTATTTCCAGGTTTCATCCATTAACTGCTGATTTTTAAGCCATAAGTTCGGTACTCTGGCATCGCTTCGATAGCTTATGAATGCTCCAGCAATATTCCTATTTTGAATTTCTTACGGTGTCTATGTTAACTTGGACACTTTGAATGACAGTTTGATATTTTCTACGCGGTGTTTGGAGGAAATGTCTGTACATTGAGTTGAAGAAATATTTAATGGAGCGGAGAAATGAAAGCAAGGGTTTAGCTGCTCTCGATAACGAAGACACCGTGCAGTGTAGCATTGAAAACCAGGGAAATGTATTCCAGGGTGTTCGTTTTTTTCTAGCTGGATTCGATCCTTCTGCAGAAATCCAGGTTCCCTAATTTGAACGTGTCACATCTTTAATTTCAGTATAACATTATTTTTTTCTTTCGCCATTCGATAGACATATCCTGTTTTCCCAATCATTTTTCCTCTCCCTTCTGAGAAAGCCTTAAATTTATCAGGCCTTACAATTATTTTAAATTTTGTCAACGGGGACTGCTGGTGAGGTGGATGGAGTGTTAAACGACCACCAAGGTTCCATTATCTCTCTGGTCTGCCTCGTTCCCATGACACGAGCTGTAAAGGGATGAGTCCAGGTGCAAGTTTTTGGTGATTTGGCAGAATGACTGCCCTTCAAACCTGGTTCCTAAGTTGAAGGAAGTCTACCTCATCATCATTTCAATTGGCTCGATTACATCAGGCACTTGCAGTGCCTGTTTTCACAGGTAAGATGGCCCTCGAAGGGCAAACCATTAATGACAAGCACACTCATTTAGTGAAGCTGTCATGCCAAGGGGCACTCTTCTGTCGAAATCCCCGAGTACTGTACCTGGCCTAAACTGCTTATTTGTGCCTCTAGGGAATTGAACTGAGGTGAGTGACCTAACATGCCATTGCCTTCACTGTTGA
>ML798341.1:0-27377 GCA_009831015.1 Picea engelmannii | reverse complement strand
CTCAGAAATATAATTAATCTTTACACAATATTAATTATCTTTACATGGTGGGGCCGACTTGTACCCTTTACAATACAAATTAGGGTTACACAATAATCTTACTCTTAGACAATATAGCAAGGGATCCACACATCCTCTAGTGCGCTGCCACTAGGGACACATCCACCTGTGCTCAGCCATAGGGATGTCACTGTCAACAGATCAACTCAACTAAGTCCATAGGAGTACTATCTAGAGAGCCATCTCAAGTCGACTCAACTAAGTCCATAGGAGTCTGACAGGAGACCATCTCAAGTTGTCTCAACTCAGTCTAGAGGAGCACGACAAGAGACCACACACGTCATCTCAACTCAGTCCAAAGGAGTATGACACACCCATCACAGGGGCGTTCCCACAGATCGTCTCAACTCAGTCTAGAGGAGAATGACTTGGTGAATGTCTCATGAAGCTGCAATCATCAACAGTGATAAGGTCGGGTGAGGGCAAGAGACCTAGTTGGCGTTGGTTGACTTCTCAAAGGAATGGCTTCAAGGTAAGCGAGAGAAGACAAGTTGTGTCAAATAGATTATGACTCAAGAAACAACGCTCAATGATAATATGTTTGTGTTGCACAACATCAATATATCAAACCATGTACCATTCAATATCACCATTTATCCATAAAAGTATTCAATGCAAATTGTGTTAGGTACTAAGCATGTGATTCACTCGCAAGATAATATTCATGAACTGACTAAAATCTTACAAGGTGCATAACAAGTACTTATGAAATACTTTGAGCATTAAAGAATTATACAACAACAATCAACGAGTTTATGAACTTTCAAACCATTACGTATATACTATGCATCATATGAAAGGTTACTGCTATAAAAGAACAATGGATTTACCACCAGATTTAGAGTAATGTTACCATTTTATTGACCAGATTTATTCATACATCACTCTGAATACAAATAAGTCATTGCTCTGAAATCATTATTGTAGCTTGAATCGACCCTTACAACCAACAAATCAGTGGAATGACACAAGGTCTAGGAAGATCGTTAGGAGTGGTTGGGACAGGGTCATAACATGGTTGATCAACCAAGCCCCAAAATATGGAAAAGCTATAATAAATAACTGTCAAATGGGCACTTTGTTACCTCTGTGTATTTTATAGTTTTGACAGTAGGGTAAACAGTTAAGACATCAAGCAAGTGTAGGAAACATCCCAGATCAATACCGAGTCGTTGGGGTAGCTTTGGGGGCAATTTAGTTGTTGAGACAATTTGTGATAAAAGGATCTTGCAACGACCTTCCAAGAGGTAGGATAGACCTTGATTTTAGCTCTTGGAAACTCTGCAAATTCAGGGCAGCAAAGAAATAGGTGTCGACTGAGCTTTCATAAAGGCAACAATCCAAGGAAGACTCAAATCGTTGAAGGAGTTCGAGGTACGACCTGGTAGCAGGGACAATCCAGAACATGTAGGACTTGCAATGTCCCTTAAAATAGTAGATATGCTTCAGTTTGAACCCATGGAGACCTTGCAAAATTTGTACAGTATATAAATTGACTCCAGACAAAAGTTGTTAGGGTTGTAATGAGTGATGATTGGACTTGCAAGCATAGTGAAATAGCCCCAGGGTTTGACCAGATGAAGATAGGCATCAAAGTAACACTTCAAACCCTTGAATGTTGGCTAATGATATCAAGAAGAGGAATTGACTAAGAAGAAAATGTTAGAAGGATATGCAGTGAAGCTCAAAAGATTAAAAAGGGTGGATGGAATTATATTTTTGACTGAAGAATAGGTGAAGATGTTTGCCTACCATTGGGCCATGGGGTCTTCCTATCTTGATGATGTTTTCTAGACAATATGTTGAAGTTTTCTCTCACCTAGGGTTGGTAGAAGAGCATCAAGCTAGAAAAAGAAGAGGGATAGTAGATCTAAAGGGGGTTAAATCTAATGTAGTAAATAACCAAGGTCAAGCAAGGGTTTCTTTAATATACCATGAAGTAATAAGACAAAACCATGAAGATATTCCTCTTAAATACATTCATATGCATACCTAAAGAATACTTGGCAAAGAAAAAAACATAGAATAACTCATACCTCTTTGGCTTCTCCTTCCTTGCACAAAACCCTTTCTTCTTCAAATGCTCCAACACTATTGATTTCCTTTGAAGAACATGGAACTTTACTTGAATAGAAAAAAACATTAAAGACAAATAGCAAAAAAGCTCTTTCTTTATTCTCCAATGATTTGAAACAGAGGAGTCTTCCTTTTATAGGTGAGGCCCCTCCTCAAATACAATACAAAACCATGAGCTCCAAAACTAGTAGCTTGGTAAAACCATGGACAATACAAATAATAATAAAAATACATCCCATAATGTGTCGATAAAGTGGAACGACCCAGGTAGAAGAGGTAAAAGTACAATAATAGACCACACGTGTGGATAAGTGTAGAAACCATGAGAGGTGCACCCCTCAAAATGATGTCCATTTCATTAAGGGAATGGTCCAATGTCCACATGACTAACCCCTCAAACCAAGAAATTGTCCATATGAAGAAGAAAAAACCCTCACATGTGAGAAGTCCCATAAAAAATGCAATGTCTAGAAGCACGTATGGGCTCCATAAGTCAAGCACTCCTCCAATAGATGTCCCAATAAAGTGCCCCATCACCATGGGGTCCAAATCTCCTCATGCAATCATCCTCGTAATGTGTAATCACCCTCTAAATGCATTAAATACCCCCCACTTTTGAGTTGAGGGGAATAATAATGCATGAGTATGCATGTAACGTCCAATTGAGCAAGGAGGATGCGTATAAGTGGTCCATGTGGCATGTGTGGTGACATGGCATCCTTGTCATGGCCCGATGCATTGTCATAGACCTAATGTGGTGACAGATATCTTGATGCAGTACAAGGATCCCAAGACAAATGTAGCTAATCCCAATGTTTGAAGATATGGCCATAATAGAGTACATGAATCCCAAGGTAGCATCACAAATCCCAAGGTAGTTTCAGAGACCTTAAAGCATGGTACACACATCCCAATGCACAATACCCACTTGATGTGATGGGTCTAGCCTCTTAGCAAGCCATTAATTGTTAACACCTGGTGACATCTCTTAGCAAAACATAACAAAGGGGGTTAGTTTTAATACTTGCCTAAGTCTTATGGTTTACCAAGGGGAATAATATTAACCTTTATGTGTGCATCAAATCCTAAGACAACCAATATTTCTTAAGTACTTAGGTGAAAGAGGAAATAATGATGACCCTCAAAGTCTTAGACATGCATAGGCCTATTTTTCATTTATTTTTTCCTCTAGCTTCATTTGGCTTGGATTTTTTTACTTATAATAGCCTTTTAGAGGGAGCTTTAGCATTGAGTTACCATCCTTGGCCTATTTCTTACTACCCCTTTAAGCCCTTTTATTTTAAATGGTCATTTTATTGAACAAGTCCCTGTATTTAGATATTCATAGACAAACCAGGGACTAGGGGCATTGGCCTCATAGCGAGGGGTATTGCTCAAGCTCAATATTTGGCTTTTAACTTTTGCTGTTCACCTCTTTTTTTTGCAAATAAATTTTCTATAAAGTACTTGTCATAAAAACCATTACATATGTCCAAGTGTTCGTTGGAGCTCAAGTTGCCATAAATGGAAACTGCCTCTGCTCCAGCCCAATATCACTGTCAAATACATTATGCCTCCAAGGGCCAAAACAAAGATATAAAACCTGAAAACTAGAGCAACTGCTATGACTGAAAACTATCCCATAAAACAAAAATTAAAAGGATGCTTCCATGACTGAAAAGCAAACTATTATCCAAAATTGTGAACTTGACTGTCCTCTGAGATGTCTTCTAGTCACCTCGAGGGGAGGAGAATGGTGCCATGCATGTTGGTTGTGCCCATTGGTGTAGAGTCACCGAGGTTGTCTTGCATGGCCATCGGATTAGAAAGACGTTCCATAAGCTCAAACCAAAATGTAAGATCTACCACCACACCATGTAGTTCCAACACCAACTGCTGGAGAATATTCAATGCGTCATGAATGCGTTGAGTGTTTTGGCTGGAGGAGTGTGATGGGCCTGATGAGAATGCTTTGAAATTGTTGGAATTTGTGTAGTAAAGCATAACAGTAATATCTTTTAAATTTCAATGAGTAAAACAACTAGATCTACTGTTCAGACATCAATCTTCTCTTACTTGACCAGTGTATAGATAAAGAGTAAGACTGTAGAGCAGATCTGGACTAAACACAACCAATGTACTATTTGTTGATTAGCAAATCTTTAGAATATCTAAACAATAATCAATGTTAACAAAGACTTCATTTATCTCGGGATCTGATGCTAAGTAGTAGCTCAAGATCAGATCTATGTAAAAGATCTGATACAGTTTTGAAATAATAGATCCAAACTAGAAATAGATCTAAGCTGGGTTAAATAGATCTAAACAATAATGACTGAAGAACTCAATAGCAATATCCAGATCTGATAATCTATGATAATTAATGCTGATACATAGATCCAGTTAGATCAAACAATACAGAACTCACAATAATATTCAGATCTGAAGATAAAGAATAGGTAGCTTACCTTGTCCTGAAACCTTACCTCTGAAGAAGTCACAACCAACATATGAGATGTAGAACCATTTGTGATTATGCTCAGACAAAGACTACGTCATAGATCCACCTCATAGGTTGGATCTCTTTCCAGGAGATGATGAGCTTTCTTGCCACCAAGGGGATAAAAACCATAGAGACTTCACATAGTCAAACCCTCAAACAAAGGAGACTTGAAACATCCAAAAACCTCACTCAGAAAAACTGTGGATAAACCCTCACACAAACAAAAGGCAAAACACTCAAACCCTCACATAAAAATTCTGTGGACAAAAGCCTTCACACAAGGTAGGTTGGGAAAAGGCCAAAAGCTCAAAGAAGGAGGTCACGGTCAGTAGTCACCCACAGCAGAAAAGAGGGCTGCATTCACAGTCACAGTACAACAGCAATATAAAAAGGGGGCCGCACGTAGTTCACACAGCAGGGAGAGGGGCTGCACCTATATGCCACACACAACAGAGGAGAGGGGTCGTTCCACATCAGTACCCTACAGCTAATAAGGGAAAGCCGCACCTACCAGCCACCTTTTACAGCAAAGGGAGGCCGCACCTCCCAGCCACCTCTCAACAGTAGACAAGGGGAGGCAACACCTCCCAGCCACCTCTCAACAGTAAACAAGGGGAGGCCGCACCTCCCAGCCACCTCTCAACAGTAAACAAGCACCACAGAACCAACACATCAGTCCTCTAGGGTAGCCGCTGCAACAGAGAGAAGATCCGCTCACACTAGAACCAATAAAGCATAATAATAATCTTCTATGTTGTGAGGAGTAAGGGGGGGGGGGGTTATTTATAGGTTAGGCTAGAGTAATAAAAATATAATTTAAAATAAAATAATATTAAATATAATATGTTTAAATTAAAATTTTTAAACATGTTATAATTAACATTTAAATTAAACTCTATTTAACCCTTAGACAAACAAAAAAAACCCCAAACCAACACATGCAAGGGTAAGAGTGGGTTAAGGAGGGTTTCCAAGGTGGCAATACTAGTTCATTCATTTTCAAGGTGACCTTATTACTTTATCATCATTGCATATGGGATACATCCCTTATGTGGTCATGTCGTCCTTCCGGGAAGGTCATATACCAACAACATACTTGATCGAGGATCAAGTTGCCCTAGAACTTTTTTTGAGGTCTTATCCACCAAGGTCCAAGACCAAGGATCAACCCATGCCACAGGCATGGGTACCCTGGACATTTCCAGGGGCCCTAGGCTTATCTAGGGATTTGAACTGCTTGGTCCTAGACCAAGAACCTCAGTCGTATACTGGGGGCCCACTCAAGGGTCTTTATTGCTTGGTTCTAGACCAAGAACCCCAGTCATCTACTGGGGGCCCTCTTAGGGGTCTTATCCACCAAGGTACAAGACCAAGGATCAACCCATGCCCTAGGCATGGGTACCCTGGACTTTTCCAGGGGCCCTAGACATATCTAGGGGATTTTAGCTGCTTGGTCCTAGACCAAGAACCCCAGTCATATACTGGGGGCCCTAAGAAGGGTCTTTTGCCATGGCACTGACTGTTTGGTCCCAGACCAAATACCCCAGGAGTGCACTGGGGGCCCTAGATCTCAGCTAGGGTCTTTGCCATCCTTTCGGAGAATGGCTCTTGCAGCTGCTATAAATTTAACAGAAATCCCCACTAGAGTTCTCGTGGGAGGAGACTCGTGAAGGGCTTGCAGGAGACGGTGGACCCGAGAAAGACCTTGGGGTGTACTCGAATGAGTTTCCATGGCTGTCAAACCACTTGATTCTGCATCGCCATACAGTGGAGGAGTGTCTGCTATCTTGTTGATGAGTCGAGGCTGAGTTTGAAGGAGAGTCCTCCGTTCGTTGCTTTGTGTTGCAAGATCTTCCACTACCCACAACAGAAGCAGGGCGTCCAATCGATATATAGTCACCCTTGTCGTGTTTCGACCTACCTCTTTGGCACAGCATGGTGAGCTTTGTAGTCTCAGCTACTTGGACTGAAGCAACTCTGTACACGTTCCAACACCTTTGATGTAAGTAGAAAAATAAAATGCAAATGAAGAACATGACCCAATACCCCATAATATCGTTTGTGCGCGGCCTTAACTGTTCGTTAATGCAGAAGTGAAAGCCAAGTACCAAGAATAAATGACCAGAGTGACGCGCGGGTTGTCTTGCACCAGCCAATGCGGAAATGAACCATTCGAGTGTTGTGAGCCTTTAAGAACCCAGACCAGTGGCGAGTGGTTAACTAGGCTTGTGCATCGAGCTCGAGATCCGCTGTGCCATGTGTCGTGGCCACCCATCACCAACACACTAAACATTGATACCAAGTGATACCCCATTCAAAGGACTCTTCCCCTCTTAGCCTAAGCGGCTTTCTTGATTTAGGTTTTAATTTTGACCTTTCCTTTTGACTTTTGAGAAATCATACATGACTAGGATGCAATTTTTTTTATGCGGATGGAATGAATGATATTGGGAGGTGAAAAATGATTAGTATGGTTGGGATATGGATAATGCTATCTAGCCTAGACACCCAGTGGTACAAGTTAACCTTAGAAATGACACACTTCTAACATAAAACATGTTCCCTAAGGTATTGCGAGGCAAATAATAAAACCATATAATGTTATGAAATTCTAACAAACAATTGTTAGGTGTTTACCGCTTTACGACCAACTAAGAAGTTATATCATCATGTCCAAATAGGTATTAATACATGGAATATTGAATGAAGCAAACTGAACCATACCATAGTGCATGTATCATCCGAGGAGTGGGGATGAAAGTGAGCTACACCATAATTGAGCTAGCATGATCATGTATCTGGTGGAAATCAAGAAGAAGTTTGTTTGGATTTGGGGAAGATGAGCTTGACACCTCATGCGAGTAGCAACATGACAACCTTGCGAGGGTATCCAAAGGTTGTCACCCATGAGGGGGTAACAGGAGGAACATAACGAAAGGGGTCCCTAACATTGGTAGAAGGGATAGAGGAAGAACCTTTCAAAATGAAAACTAGGATTTGCTTCAAATCTCTTCATCATAGCAAGTTGCTTCTTCCTCCCTATTTAAACATCTATCTCTTTCTACCTAGCCTTGTCTTCAATTTCTCAATTTGATATTGCAATTCCAATCTAATTTGTCCAATCTCTTTCGTTGGTGCTTCAGATGGAGAAATTTGGCCTCTTATACTAGCCAAATGTTGTTTCAACCTATGAATTCCCCCTTCTTTTATGTGTTTTTTGCAATATTCATAATACATCTCACCATCAACAACATCGACATGGGTACATGTAGCATTTTTGACTCTTGGGCCATGTCAAATGCAAACAAATAAGCAAGTGGAAATGCAAATATGCCACAACAAATCCTATCTTAATTTTTTTTGCAACCAAAGACATATTTTAGATTTGCAATTTTATGCGAAAAAAAATAAGGGTGGTTTTTAAATATCTTGGAATGAGATCAAGGGGCACATGAATCTTGTCAACTCCTCCTCCATGTTGGAAGATGGGTTGTAGCCTCCTAGCTTAGATGTCAAATCCACAACAAACAACCCACAAGGGTTGCCAAACAAGCTCCAAGCTCACTCTAAATCATGGCCTTCAATGTTGCTCCAAAAACTCCAAATGTTCACAAATGCTCAATGAGAGAGGTGTGAGACAAATAGAAGGGGTAGGGGGGTTTCTTTGTAATGAAGTTCTAGGGTTGAAAATTCATTGTCAAATAATAGTAGTAGATAATTGTGTTCAAGAGGTGGACAATTCCAATTTGATAATGATATACTAAAAAGAATTTACTTTTGTTGCGCTAAGTCTATAAAATTGATAAATGAGAAATAAATGCCTTGTCAAAATTTTGGTACTTTAATTTACATATATATTTTTTTCTTTGGAAAAAGCGTAAATTTTATTTCATTCGGGGAGAAAAGAAGTTTACATTTTGTAGAATACATGTGTCCATGTATTTTGTCCAAAAAGCCTTCAGGTAGCCAAAAAATAGCTTGGCCCAATAGGCAACAAAGCTACCATGAATGACAAGGCTGAGGCTTGTTTTCAGGAAGACTGCTGAATGCTAATTAACCATTACGAAGTATCCTAGAAAGAAAACCAAAATGCATCAAGTATCTAGGAGTCCACATCAGAAACATCAGGAGAAACAAGATACAAACAGATCAGATCTGATATAGAAGCTGCTGAGAAAGTCCAATATAACACAATAAAAGTTGGCCAAAAGTTGCCACCAACCAAAAACTACAGAAATCACCATACAAGCTAAGGAGCATGGCTGGGAGAGCCTGATGGATCTACAAATGGTCTATGGAAGAATTCATAGAAGGATATGTCCTTTAATTCCAAAATCAACAATTGCCCATAAGCCAACTGTAAGCTTTGCTTTAGAGAGTGAATCGGCCTCCATGTTATGCTCCCTGTAAATATGCCGTAATGAGAAAAATTCAAGAGAGTCCAGAATGCTGAAAACTTCATCAAGAATTAGAATGACTCTGATGTTATGACATTTCTGTGATTTTCTGACCCAATTTATGATTATCATGGAGTCCCCAAAGATCTGAAGGGTTTTTAATTCCTTTTTCCCCTGCAAAGGTCAACAAAAGTTTTAGTGCCATCAACTCTGCATAATTGTTTGTACCTGGCCCCAAACCCATTTTAAGTTCGAAAATATGAGAATCCGATAAATGGAGTACTGCTCCCCCCCCCACTTTGCTGGAAGTTATTTTTGGAGGCCTCATCAAAATAAGCCCATGGTTGTGAGTAGACCATTTGTTCTTCTAGAATGATTCTGGCTGCACTACTCCCTTTTTCCCATGGGAAAGGAGAAAGGATGCTAAGGCCTTGAGCTGCAATAAGGTATGGGATGGAGGGCATGTCTTGGAATATGGAGGCATTTCTAGCCATCTAGGTTCCCCAGTTTATGATCGACAAGAGAACCTTTATGAAACAATTTGATGAATTTGTAGCCCATAGCCGCCAAGTCTCTTCAATTGATTGGCCTTGCCAAATGCATTCTTGTCCTAGGGCTTTGGAGCTTTATTTCCATATTTGTTTTACAAAGGGGCATTGAATGAAAAGGTGAGTTATAGTTTCCTCATCTTCCTTACATAAAGAGCACCAACCCGAGCCTTCCAGATTTTTGAGTTTCAATCTATCCCAGGTTGGGATTTTTTTTTTTATCAGACACCTCAGAAAAATGCGTGCTTTTAGTGGACAATTTGTTAGATTTTCATTAGTTTTGTTAACATTAGATTTACCATAGCATTTTTATCTTCTTTTTACATTCAATAATCATATACTGAAATATATAAGTAGCAGATAAACAAGCACAAGAAGACACAAAGATTTATCCTAGGAAAACTCCAAACTCGGGGGAAAAACCCAACCAACTTTTCTTAGAGAGAATCTTTCCAATATTCCAATACAACCATGAACAAGCTCTATTCACAATAGCAAACCAACAATGAAGAAACCCAGATAAAAAATACTTATCTTCTTCTTTTCAAACCCTAGCGAGTAGAAAGCTGAGAAACAACACAGAACTGGCGCAAGATAGGCGCACCACTAGAGCAAGATAACCCACCAAAGAACTGGCACAACTGGTAACTGCATCTGCAACTTACACGAAGCAACTGGGCAACACCACACAACCTTAGTGCAACTCTTCCAGAGGTAGTGCACAAGAGAGATCACCAAGAACCACTAAGAATATCCTTCCCCAAGTGGGGCGCACTCTCCAAGAGAACCAAAAACCAGAAATAACAAAACTGTTGCAACTGCAGCTGCAATTGCCTAATGCGCATTGCAGAATGAGAACTGTGTAGTTGTATAAATGAACTGACCTAGATTTGTATTTATACGAATCTGGGCGCTTGTCTGGGGTCGACTTCTTATTCTGGGTCTTCAAATTTACTTTATTATTTTTGTGGGCCGACTTCTCTTCTTGGAAATTATATTTCCACTTTATTATTATTTCCTGTGCGTCGACTTCTCTTCTGTGGTCTTCTATTTCACTTTATTCTTTTTTGGGGTGTTCTTCAACTGTTCATTGGTATTCCTTTGACTTCATGGAATCTTCTTCTTCTCTAAGAAAAGTTGTCCAGGAGGGAATACCTCTCGCTGCTACCAAAACATCAACACATTTAACCTTCCACAAGCCCTTCCACCACCATGAGGGCTCCCTTTGTTGGAGATCTATGCATAGTTGGGAGTATCTTGCTTTCAGAGTATAGACCCCACAAGAAGCATGTTTCCATACCAGATCATCCTCCCTTTTCGTGATTTGGATGTGGCTACTTTAAGGGCTCTAATGTAATCTATCCATTGTTCGAAATAGACCTCTCTCAACCCAATTTGTTTTGCTCCCTTCCATTCTTGACTCTATATTGATGTTCGACTTGGATCAACTATCTGATGTAAATGGTAGAATCCCTGAGTATGTAGCTGATTGATCATAGCTTGAGGGAGAATATGATTTACACCACTGCTTGACCAAGGATCTGATCCGATTCTTACCTTTGTGTCGTTTCCAACTCTCCAAGCCAAACCCTCCCCAACCACATGGAAAGATTCGATAAGTGCTTTCCAGATTATAGAGCAATTTGAAGTTTCCTTTGTAGGGTGTCTAATCCATTCCTCCCTTGATTTTGGGTGGATGTATTTCTGAGAGACCACTTTTGTCTATAGGTTATCAAAGGTAATCAGTCTCTAGTTGGATTTGGTCGCCAGGGCCTTTGAGAATAGGAAGATGTTTTTTAATCCCCAACCACCCAACAATTTCGGCATGGCCATGGATTCCCATTTTACCCAAGGCATAACAACTCGATCCTTCGTTGCAACCCATAAAAATTTGAAGCAGAGATGCCTTACTTTTTTCCAGGACACCTTTGGGTATCCAGGCAAGAGACATCCAAAAAAGCGGGATTTCTTCCAAGATTGATTTGACCAGGACCAACCTTCCCGCTCTAGAGAGCCATCATAAACTCCGGGATTTCAGTGTCTTCTCCAATTTGGCTATAAGCCAATGCTAGTCTTCTTTCTTATAACAATTTGGCTTCAAATGGAAACCCAAGTATTTTAGTCCCACGTCGAATTCCTTTTGTTCATAGGGGAAGTGGGCCTGATAACATATAAGTTTTGCTTCTTCCATATTATGCACTGAGAGAGTGCTCTTTTGTTTGTTTATCTTCATCCTTGTCACCCTTCCAAAAAGATCCAAGATAGAGTTTAATTTATTTGCATCCCCCATAAGATCATTGCAGAAAATCAAAACATTGTCCACGAAAAGGAGATGGGTTAGTTTTAAGGTTTGGGAGATTGAAATACCTTGGAACTCACCTCTAGATTTTGCATCTCCAATGGCCCTGCTAAGACCTTCTGCAACCAAGAGGAAAAGTAGGGGTGACAGGCGATCCTTGCCTTAAACCAAGCTCAACATGAAAAAAAAGGAGAGGTGACATCGTTGATAAATAGAACGAAAGAAACAGTTGTTAAACAACTCATAACCCAATTTATGAAAGGGACCTCAAAACCCAAATGAATAAGGAGAAGCTCGATATAGAGCCAACTTACCCTGTCATAGGCTTTTGAAAGATCAATCTTTATCACAACTCCTTTTGCTTTTTGGGTTTTTAGACTGTGTAAAGCCTCTTGTACCACCTCGATGGCTTCATGTATTTGTCAAACTTCTAAGAAACCAAATTGTTAATGAGACACTGTGTCTGATAGAATAGCCCTTGTTCTTTTGCTAATTGTTTTTGCCACCAATTTATAAATACAATTACAGAGAGAGATTGGCTTGAAATCCTCCAAAGACTAAGGGGCATCAGACTTGGGGATGAGGGCAATAAATGTAGCATTTAAGGGTGCATGCATATGACCATTTATGCGAGATTCCTCCACCACTTTTAGAATGTTCGTGTCAATAATCTCATAGAGACCCAAGAAAAAATCAATGGTCCATCTGTTTGGCCTAGGGCTTTTATACTTTTGAAAACTATGAAGGACCTCTTTAATCTCTTCTTCAGTGACCTCGGCCATGAGGGCTCTGTCATCTTCTTCATCGACAAAGCTTGGGAAATAGAGGGTCAGATGCACTATATTTGTGATAGAAGTTCACTCATTTGCCTTGAAGAGGTTTTGAAAGTGACATTTCCCCAACTAAGCCTTACCCTTAAAAGAGGAGAAGGATCTTTCAGATGGATCATTGAGACTCCAGATAGTATTCGCCATCTTCCTTCCTTTTGCATAGGCCTTGAATTTTTTTTGTGTTCTCATCCCTTCTCTGTAATCATAGTGCTTGACTTTTTAATCGCCATTCTTTCTCTTTTTCTTCCAAGAGTTGCCTTTGTCACTGTTGTATATCTCTTCGATATATCATCGATATTTCGATAAATTCCGAGTTAAACACCTGTTCGATATATTCGAAATATTCTGAGATATTTAGAGTTAGACCCCTGTCTTGCGACATTTTCCGAGATATTTTGATATTTTCCGACGATGTCACTGATAAGTTACATTCCAGACCCTAGTTGATACTTTCCCGAGATGAGATGTATAACATTGGCCTTCGTTTCTTTTCCAAGGAAATCAAGGCCTCCTTTGATTCTGGGGTTGCATAACCCCCACCTTTCGAATCATAGATGGTTTGGAGGGCAGCTTCAGTATTACTTAGCTCATGTTCCTCCCTCTGTCTTTTTCGGTCTGCCCATTCCATTGTTGCCTTTTTTAAGCTCTTTGTATTTGATGCAAACTGAACTGCAGCATAATCTTCGGAATTTCGATCGAGGGGGATCCAATGTTCTTTGACCAGGGAGATAAAATCCTCCTCCTTTAACGAGGCCGAATTGAATTTAAAAGGATTGGACGATTTTTTTGTCCCTCCAACGACTTCCAAAAAGATGTAAGTGGTCAGAATTTCCCCCACTTCCTACCCATTGTCTTATCCGTAGTGTTGTCTCCAACAACTTCTTTGAAACCAAGAAACTATCTATTCTTTTTGCGATTCGATCTTCCCTAGCTCTCTTATTTCTCCAGGTAAGGCTAAGTTTTATTGGTGCAACATCAATCAAGCCTTTTTCTCCCAAAATATGGCTGAAGAAGTTCGAGAGGGGATCGGTGTGAGCCTTAGGGCCCCAAATTTCCATCGAACCTATAGAGAAATTTAGGTCACCACCTAAAAGGAGGTTGCGTTATTCAAAAAAGACTTATTGAGAAGGCCTTCCCGGAAGAGGGCACACTCTTGGTAAGGCCCATAGACATTTAGGACCGTAGACATCCTTCCCATGTCTTCCATACAGATGTTTACTCCGAGACTTGAGTCAAAACCTCAGGAGTTTTGAAGATTGACTATTCTAGTATTCCAACCAATGGCCAATCCCCTCAAGCGACCCTTTACATCCGCACATATGAATTTCTACTGTTTGAGAAAAGATTCCAAAAAGGGGATAACCGTAGCTTCTTCCTCCATGGTCTCTTGAAGAAGAATGAGGTCAGGCTGGTTCGACTCCACTAACCTGTGTAGGGCCAATTTTTTAAAGGGGTTTGCCACACCCCTACAATTGAAGGAGAGAAGTTTCATTTCAAAAACCCCTTCCTGGGCATGCGATGCTCTAAGTGCCCCGACGATGGATAACTGTTTTCCAGCTGCCATATCCAATATTGCTTTGTTTTGTGCTTTTGATAGGTGGGATTTTCTCCCTCGACCCTTTCCACTTGAAATGGGAAATGGGTTCATCCCCAATCCCTCCAATTTCCCACTCAATTCTCCTTTGACTAGAATGGGTCTGTTCCTTAATTGGTAAGCGACCACCTCTTCCTTCGAATCCTTGGAGGACTCGGGGTCGATTATCTCAAATTTTATGGGGTGAAAAGACTTATTAGGGGCCAAGGAGCATAAGGCAATAAAGGGTCCAGGTTGGGTAAAGGATGTTGAGGTCGAATTACCAAGGGAAGGGGGGAGGTTTTTTAGCGACCCCAACCAATCTTTGCCGAAAAGAGAAATAAACTGTAACAAAAAATTTAAAGAGGGGAGCAGAGGAGGCGTCATACCCTAGTGTGTAGAGATCCCTTGCTAAAAAACCTGAGTCACCGCAACATCTTGGGTTGATTGGGCTCGATCATAGCTCGAGACTGAACCAAAGTAAGAAGAAGAATCATCTTCCTGTGCTTTGCTACCCACACTGTGCTCCAGATCCATGGGAGTCCCTTTTGAATTCCTTGCTCTACCCTACTTTCTAGACTGGGGTATAGAGTCCTCCTTTGCTTGAGATGTCGTCCTCTTTTTCTGAATTGGCATGCTGGGGGCTCCTCTGTCCATGAAAGGGCCTCTTGCAATCACTGGCTATATGGTCGTGCTTATGACATCGTCGACAACGGAATGGGATGCCCTCATAATCTAGCTTTTGAAAGAAATGTTTGCCCTCCCATATCAACTCCAACTCTTTTTCCATGCCTCCTCTGATGTTCAAAGAAACTAGGATTCGTTCTACGAACAATTTGCCTATAGGGATAAAAGACGTGTCGACATCCATGAAAGTCCCTAAAGCATTCCCTAAGTCACGAAAGCTCTCTTTGGTCTAGAATTTAACTGGAAGTCTTGGCAGACGAACCCAAATTGGAAGCACATCCACTCTTTCTTTGCTAGCATCGAAAAAAGGGGTCCATTTTTAAGAAAAATCAGGGAAGAGTCTATGCCCCAAGGTTTTTTAAGAACCCAATCAATGTCCTTGGTTTTCTCGAATTCCAGAAGAAACCAGCCTTTGGCTAGGGTTTGAACCGTGGGGAGATGGGCAAGTGTTTTTGACCATGACCGGTTAACCCAATCCTTTAGGGTTTTTAGTTCGAACTGTTGGCCACTCGCTCTGCCTACCACTAATGTATTTTCCATATCCACTACTTGGGGAATCATAATGTCTTGGCCCAAGACCAATTTTACTGTTTGCCGTATTGGTTTTATGCACTTATTTTTCTTTCGTTGCCTTGCTTGTTGCTTAACCACTGCTCCCTGGGCACCTTCTGCTAAGCGAAGCGATTGATTCTCCTTGCTTGACTCAGGAGAAAGAGTCGCCCCCTTCGAAACATTATCACTAACCTGTTGGGGAGAAGAAATCAAAGGGGATTCTAAGAAAGCTGAGGGGTCCAAGAAAACACCCTTACCAACACCAATGGTCTGAGAGGACCAAGCAAGAACAATAGCTGTAGAAATTTCTTTAGGTTCCCAACAGGGTCGAGGTGAGTCTACCCAACTGAGGCTGCATTCACTGAGGGTGGGAAGCGTCGAAAGGCTAGGGCGTTCAAGGTTTGTGATGAAATAGCCTTCTTCCAAAGCCTTGGGATCGTTGTGGGAGAACTGGAGCCATTGTGGAGAGGAGGAAATCAACGAAAAAACCTCTGAGAGACTCCACGACGTATTTGGGAAATTTGAAATCGGAGAAGCATGCCTATAGGCTTGACCTAACCCCAATCCAAGCTGTGAAGGAAAAGAGGGTGTGGAATGATCCCATTTGGTTGGGAGAGCGCTAGCCTCGGTCATATTTTCCGAAGAGAAGCTTGAGATCGATTCCTCTTCCATCCCTATTGCCGCGTGCCTCGAACTTGAGCCAATCTCAGACTGGTGGACAACTGGCATTGACCAAATCAGTTTCCCTTCCATCAGATCCCGGGAATAATCTCGATCCTCTTCCCGCTCAATGTGAATTGGAATAGGCTCATTCCCCATCGTTAGTTGTCTAGGAAAGAACCGACATAAAAGTCTAGTTGCTGAGGGAAAGTGACAGTTTACTTTCAACCGTTGACTAAGGAAACTTGTGGGGGGCTGCAGCTAGGGTTTTCACAGAGCCCCATTTCCTTCCATGATATCCTTTAATATATATATATATATATATATATATATTTATATGATGCTTATTATTTGTGTAAGTAAGATTTAATAGAATGAGAAGCTCCCTTTTAATCTCTTAGTCTAGTACTTAGAATAGGGCACATTTTTCTAGTAGGAGCTATAACTACTAGAATGATATAATAATTTGCTTCACATATCTCTACAACAATATCCTTTTCATGTAGGAACTATACCTAATATAGCGATATACTAATTTGCTTCACTTATCTCTTGGTTATTTGTTGCACCTTAGAAGGATTTATGACAAAGGAAATAGTCTACTGTCATTTCAAAGGTGGAATGAATCATTGCACATATTGTTTCTTATGAATTTTCTAGTATGTCTTCGGTGCATTTGATTTAGCATCATTATGATTCAATAGCATATGCAATATTGTAATTACAATATATCATTTTTTTTTTTTAATGTTTTCTTAAATCTAGAATTCTTGTAAATAATATTTGGCAAGCCCAATAATTTGTTGCATTTGTTTCATTGGTGTGTGTGTGTGTGTTTTAACATACAATATTTATCATAGCCCAATAGTGTGCTATATTCATTTTTTATTTATTTATGTTTGTCTCACCTTTGTAGGTTATTTTATTGATCATTTTTGTAAACCGAAAAAGTGGTGTATTAATTATATCTTATATTTTTGTTTGTGTAGATTTTGTACAAACCTGTAAGAGATTTGAATGGCATTCCAGGTAGCAAGTCCCTTTGCATTTGCCTAACAGGATACCAAAGTCAAGATCGATCTAACATTATGGTATGTTATGCATTTCTTTATTTAAGATTCATTACATTATCTTTATGACTATTTATAGAATTATCTAGAATTAATTTTCACTATATAAGTCAACTTAAAAGCATGTCCAACATGCAATGTGTTTGAAAGGACAGTCACATAAGCTAATAGTTTTGGAGTAGATTAGGCATACTTTGATTGGGTGAATTGTATAATGCTAAAAGAGATCTAAAAATGGTGCTTGGAGACTTGGGATCTTGTCCTATTTGTAGAGATTTCTTAGACCCATTGTTGCAATAATGGCATAATATTTACATACGACCATGGTTGACCTCACTTTGCAATCATTATTATTGTGTATTAGTGTGTTTCTAGGGCTTGGCTTAAAGTCGACCTAGTCAACATTCATTTATTATATTCCTTGGTGATTAAGATTGACCTAGTCATTATGTCGATCCATAACCCATCTTAGGGAGGGTTCCCTACCTCTTGAGTTGTGTATAAATACACATCCAAGACTCATTTGTAACATCATCTTGATCTATTTCTCACTTATACAAGTGACTCGTACAAGCATGTAATGTTCCTGACTTGGCTAGTCTAGGAAATGTTGCTAATGTGTATGTAGGATTAATGGTTTACAACATATAAATGATCATACAAATAACAAATGCAACAAAAGACTGCAAAGTTCATATTATGATATCTCTACGGAGTACAAATGCTGACTGCGGCTGAATAAAATGAATCACTTGGCTAGATCAAAGGACAAAAGGATCTTAGCCGGAATACAATAAGCAAACTAAATGATAATACTCGATAATAGATGAGCACTGTGGGATCAATGGATGAGCTGGAACTGTGGCAGCTCGCACGGTAACTACTGAAAGTCTGTAAAGTTCGCCCTAGTGGCTAAACCTCTCGGAATGGCCTGGAAACTGTCCCAAATGGTGCACCCTGCTCTAGCTCTCAGTCCTTGTGACTGATCGACCCCTCTGTTGGTGTGTCTGGACCCCAGATAGATCCCCCTGGGGGAATGCACCCCTCTCTCACTGGAAAACTGCGCCATAATGATTTCACCATCGGAATCGACTAAGATGTATCTCAAAATGATTGCCTTGGCCTACTGGGAAATGGGTTGGAAGGGTTTCCCTGGATCTGATCTGATGACCGCTCGGGAACCTCGAATGTGTCTGCCAAAAGCGTTGCACTCCCAAGTCTGGAAAATGCGCCCCAGATGAATCCTTTGTCGGAATTTGACGAGGAACCAGGTGAAAGATGCACCTTGCATTCCTCTCAACTGGGTCGGAGGGGAATCTCTGAACTCTCCCTGGAAGGGACAAGTCGATCCACTGAACCTCCTCAGAAGCTGCGCCCTCACCTTGGATAAATGCACCCTTGCTGCTAGGACCTGTGTAACTGTTGCTGAAGATTGATGGAAGACTTGTGTGATCTTCCCGGTGACTAGGGTGTGTCTCTCAACACCGAAATCAACCAATTGGTGTATTCCTTCTGGAATCCACTGAACTATCTCTCTTGAGATGTGCCTCTCTCCTCAATGACAAGTCAAAATCTGCATAATGATGAATTAGGTCGTTGACCCTTATCTTATAGCTTTCCTAAACCCTAATTCACCGTTGAAACCCTAATTCGTTGTTGACTTCTAATTTTAGCTCGTTTGTTCTATTTTTAGCTCATAATGGCTTAAAAGCGCTTTTAACCACTTTTAGCTCAATGTCACTTTCCGAACATAACACCTTTGACTGGAGTGACCTCTAGTAATGCTGTTTACCCCTTTTCTGGCCCTGGCTATAGTCTAACGAGGCGGTTGAGACCATTAAGCCTCCTCTTTGGAGCTCCTATTTGGAAAGGGACATTATAAAGCACCATATTTAGTATTGTGCTCTCCTCCACGGTGTGATCTATTGTTCAATGGTTTTCTCTCAATTGTTGTGCTTTAGTGTTCTTGGGTGATTTCTCTCTAAAGGTGCACTTGTTTCTTTCTTTTGTTGCACACTAGTGTAGATTTAGTTTTTGCCTTAGTGTTGGTTTATCTTCTCTTTGTGCAGATTTAGATTTGCTGGTTGGTTCCATTTGATCTCTCTTATGGATCTCAACACCCATAGTGTGCCCTACTCCACAATTGTAACTTGATTTGCTTGAGAGTTTGCCTCAAAATTGAGATTCCTTGAATATGCGAGTAAAGTGATATCCTTAAATTGGCCAATGATGAATTGAGCTCTTTCAACACCTCTGTGCTAATGAATGTTTTGAAGTTGCATGTCCCGAATGATCTATAAATTGTATTGAGTATCTTGATGTTCAATTCATCACAACATATCTTTGATACTAGTTGTAGATGATTATTTTGTTATTCTTACGCCTTGCAATCTTATGGTGAATTTCTCATTTTGAAGTGTTGGTTTTGCTTATTAATTGTTTTCCATGTAGAGAGTGGTATACTAATGTCATTAAAAGAATGCAAACAAAATCTTGCAAGCCATTTAGCTAGACAACAAGGAACAACATCAATGAAACCATCAAATGCAAAAATTACCTTGGAGAACCTAGCTTGGGAAAAATCCAACAAAAAATGGAGTGCTCGACTTTCTATTAGACTTTCAAATAAGTGGATTATGTTTACCTTGGATATCCTAGCTTGGGAAAAATCCAATAAAAAATGTAGTGCTCGACGTTCTATTAGAGTTTCGGATAAGTGGATTATGTAGGTGCTCCAAGAGCCTTATAGCATGCATGGCCTTCGAGATGCTATAATTTGTTAATGTCCTTTTCTCTTTGAATGGTCAACCAACAATTTTCTCTACCCCTGTCCAAGACAATAATCTAGGCCTTGGCGTGCTCAATTGTTGTACACCCCATTACCTGCTGCAACATTGCATTGAGAATTTTCTAGCCTTCCCCTTGTTGTCAAAACAAACCACCAAGATGAGCTTTCCCATTTAACAATATGGACTCTGTGCTTGGGGAATTGTCGATGCATAGTGTGGGTATTTTTTGTATATTGCATGGATAATATTCTTTGCTCACTCTGGAACAATTATCCCTCTTTGTGCATGGAAGTTCAAGCTCCTTTTCTTAGCGTGGAAGATCGATTGTCTTCTTTTTTGCTTTAGAATTAATAATGCCTCCCTATGTTTGGATCTTGAATTCTCTTCACAATATAGTAGAGCTAATTCCTTCTTTTGCTTCATATTTTGAATGATAGTTTCTTCCATCCATTATTCCCTTAATTTGTTTCTCCTCAATGATTGAGTGCTTGTTGAATCGGTTCCTCTTCTCTCCAATTTGTTTGCTCCTTGATCGGTTTCCTTTCTGCTGGCATCCGATTGATTCTATTGACTAACAATTACATTTCTTCAATGCTTTGTTTTGTTAGATTTTCATTAGTTTTGTTAACATTAGATTTACCATAGATTTTTTTATCTTCTTTTAACATTCAACAATCATATACTGAAATATGTAAGCAACATATAAACAAACATAAGAAGACACAAAGATTTATCTTGGGAAAACCCCAAACTTGGGGGAAAAACCCAACCAACTTTTCTTAGAGAGAATCTTTCCAATACAACCATGAACAATCTCTAATCACAATAGTAAACCAACAATGAAGAAACCTTGATAACATATACTTATCTCTTCTTCTTGTCAAACCCTAGCAAGGGTAGACAACTGAGTAGCACCACAAAACTGACGCAAGATAGGCGCATCACTAGAGCAAGATAACGCACCACAAAACTGGCACAACCGACAACTGGTAACTACAACTGCAATGATAACTGCAACTAGCATGAAGCAATTGAGCAGTACCACAGAAACTTAGTGCAACTCTTCCAGAGGTAGCGCACACGAGAAATCACCAATAGCCATCAATAATATCCTTCCCCAAGTGGGGCGCACTCTCCAAGAGAACCATAAACCAAAAACTGTTGCAATTGCAGCTGCAATTGCCTAGTGCACACTTCAGAAGGAGAACTGTTTGATTGTACAAATGAATTGACCCAGACTTGTATTTATACTAATCTGGGCGCCTGTTTGGGGCCGATTTCTTATTTTGGGTCTTCAATTTTACTTTATTATTTCTGTGGGCCGACTTCTCTTCTTGGAAATTATATTTCCACTTTATTCTTTTTTGGGGTGTTCTTCAACTGTTAAATGGTCTTCCTTTGACTTCTTGGAATCTTCTTCTTCTCTAAGAAAAGATGTCTGGGAGGAACATACCTCTCGCAACTACCAAAACATCAACATGTTTTGTCTTAGTGACGTGCTTCTATTATTCTCTTTAATGCTTCTCCTTCCCCTTGACTTACTTGTATAGCATAGATGCAAGTTGATGACTTGGCAATCAATATTGAGATAAGAAAGCTCATTGACTTAGCTTGGACCAACTTTTTGAATGCACAGCGTTTGGACACTTGTCATCACTAGATTGGTGTGGGGTTATTGAGAGGTATGGGCTTGGGAATGTGTTCACCCTTAGCTAGTTGATGTGAGATAGTCGTCTTTACTCTCTTAGCAATTTGAATTGAGAACCAACTGTCTTTAGCAAGCAATGAAAGATAGTTAGCTTCATATCCTTAGACCACCCATCATTCCCTCAACAAGTTGATTCCCTTTATTTGGGAGTTTCTTCTCCTTAGCAAGTCAATTTTCGTTGTTAGTCGATTTCTCTGTTGGTTGATCTGCTTTGCTAGTCGATTGGGAGTCAATTTTCACTTCCAATTGTGTTGGAGAGTTTTTTTTTGAAGTGAAAGGAATTCAAGGTGCACATAGTGCAAGGAAAAGATATGCTCTTTTTGCTAAGAAATAAATTGTTCCTCCCTCAAGACAATAATTGAATTGTTTCTCAAGTAGAAAAAATGTTCTCTTTTGTTTTGTTTTGCTTTTCACTTTATAGTTTTCACCCCTTTTTTCTAAGCATTTTACTAATGCCAATGCCCCTCCCTGTTAGAAATAATAGGTGTGCTCGTTTAACCATAGACAATATAGCAATATTGTCACCCAACCATAGGCCAAAGCCACCCATGAGCACCTTAACCTTGACAAAGAATAATTCCGGAAGAAATCCCTAGGCCTAATAGCCATTCAAGGTAGCGTATCACTCCCCCGAGTTAACATACCAAGCAGAAAGTCCAAACCATAACCAAGAGAGAGTCCAAGACTGAAACCGAAAATACAAGTTGTAGTGGCTGCAACTGCAACTACTCTCCAGACTTGCACACAACTAAATTTCTGAAGTTGTGAGTTGTGTGTGTACAAATGAGCTCTGGCATCTTGTATTTATACTGCTCTTCCTTAGCTGTCTGGGCCGACTTCTCATTTTGGAGGCTAAAAACTCAATATTCATTTTTTTCTTTAGTCGTCTTGTTTTCTAGGGTTATGTTCAATGCTTTAGTGTTTCTTCTTGCTTCTCGGAATATTCTATTCTTGTTAGGGTTACACGTGGAGGTTTAATACTTACCGCAGCTACCATAATATCAACACTCCCACCCTCAGTTTTTTTGTTGTGTAAAAGGTTAGGAAAGGGTTGAACCCTTGTCTCCCCTCAAACTCTGTCCTTTACCAAGTTTTCCACTGGACAATATTAGTTAAGTGAGGGAAAAGACACCTTTTTGAGGCTTGATCCTTGATCCAATAAAAGAAAAATAAATGAACTTGAAGTTTTGTATCCAGCAGGAGGATTCCAAATGGAATAGATCATTCCTTATGTATTTGAAGAAGCATAGTTGCCCATTGCAAGGCATCAACCTGCAACCGCAAATCTGCCCCAATTTTTTGGACTATGCAAACTACGAATGTGCCCATAGATTTGCAAGGTGTTATCACTTGAAATTCCTGCCCCACAAAAGCTGAAGGGAGTTCGGAAGCACTAGGAAATAAACTGTCACCTTGCTTACTTCCCCTCACTTCGAAGTTAGTGCTTGCTAACTTTTGGGGGTATCACTAAATGATCATTAAGGGGTTGGTACCGGGAAAAGGAAATGATCAGTAACACCCAAAATCATTTATAATGTTGCTGCCCTAAATATATCTTCAACTAAATGTAAATACCAGCAAACTTAGAAGTGTCCTAAATACAGAAAATATGCATGGAAAACAATGCAGATTTTTATTCTAACTATGGGCATGAATACATGCAACTACACATTGAAAACATGTTAAGGCACCTGCATGATGGAATTTACAGTGGGCTGTAGATGACTGTTCTGAAGCTGTAAATACTAATCTAGTGAGATGGGAAACAATGCAGAATATTGAAATGATGCTGGGCATGCAACCCAATTCAATTATAATGATCAGCTTTGCCTAATTAATGCAGAAAAAATTGGGAACAACAAGCTGTTGGGGCTGCTTTTTGATTGTAAATGCAATTTTATATGCTGCTCTTTTGGTATTTTTAATGTTTTTGTGTTTTTATGCTTTTTATGCATGCAAATTGAGAAAAAGGATAATTCCTCTGTTTTTGCACAAAATATGAGAAACCAACAAGTTAATCTTGCTGTAATTTGACAGAAAATAACTTAAACAGAAAACCTAAATGCCTAATTAATATGCCTAGAATGCCTAAGATGCACACTTTGAAAAGATAAATATGTTCGCTTTTTAAGTGAGTAATATAACAACTGAAAGTATGTTAACGAGTGCCTTAATGGAGTTGAAAATATGAATGCAAGAAAATGAACAGGGTGGAAGAAAAATCCAATTCCCACTAACTTTTTTTTATCAAAAATGAAATTAAAAGCAAGCAAGAGTCTATAAAAATTATAGAAATTGTTACACACAAAGAACAAGAGACAGTTACCAGAGAATTGCTTGATTGTCTTTATTACCAACAATGTTATCAGAACCGGAAACCAGACCGGACCAGTCGACCCCAAAAATGCGAAACCAGACTGGAAAAAAAACTAGTCGACCAAAAACTACATAAAACATTCAAATTTTGAAAAAAAACATATATATTCATGTGAATCCATATGAATCCAAACCATTTAGACACAAATATGCAAAGTTTCTCATTTATATATCAAGAGTGCATATAACCAAAATAGCATCGAGTGCAATCCATCTCTGAACCAAAATACATCAACAACAAGGCTTTAAATGGCCTCTAGAGTCCAAAAAACTCATGCTACAACAAATAACTACATATCATCAAGATCATTACTTATATTAGGATCCTCATCATCAATGTCACCCTCTAAGCATTAAAATAAGATAGAAAAAGCTTAACATACCTAATAAGTGATTTTACTTGAGTGAAGGGTACATTTTTACTAGGGTCATGACAAAAGAGTTCAACAATCAATGTCACCAACATCGAGGTACATAGAGGTCTTGGTGCTCTTGATTAAATGCCAGTTCCATACCTTCATACATAATAGAATCCAGTGGAAATGTTGCAATCCTGCCAACCTTGAAATCCTGAAAACTGTTAAGTCTGCTGAATTTTGAATGGGACCTAAAATTCCACTCTCTCCATATGAAGCCCAATGAGGTTGGAACCACTGGCAAACATCCTGAAACAATTAATGGTAATGTTAAACATTTAAGTAAAAGTGACATGCTCCTTTATCTTTCATTTTCATGACATCCTCGTTTATCTTTCATTTTCATGACATCCTCGTTTATCTTTTATTTTCATCCTTTTACTTTAAGAATTTAACATTACCATTACCCTGGGGTTAGGTAATAGGCCCCCCTTCCATATTTCTTTTTTTTTTTCCTAAAAAAAATTGAAATCCTTGGGCCTAGATGCATTGTATGGATGCTGTACAGAATCGGCTGGTTCCATACGGAACTGTACGTAACCGTGAAAATGGTCAGTTCTTGTACAAACCGGCCAAAAACAGTTTTGATGCTCCGGTCGGACCGTTTTCTCTGCCAACCTTCCACTGGTTGGTTTTGCTGGACCGATCCTGTTTTAATAACACTGATTACCAAAGGTTGTAGGAAGAACAAATATCTTGACAAGTTTGGACAAGAAAGAACTCTCCAAGTACAATTGTCCTCGACTAGATGGGATAGGTACAATCATGATCCAACAAAGAAGTCTCCAACTATCACTTGTACTATATGTTAGCTCTCAAATCACTCTCTCAAGAAAAAAAAGTAATGAAAGGGGAAAAAACAATCATCATCAAAGCTCTAGTGCCCAATCACTCACTCAACGCCGCCCCCTACCCCTTCTTTTTCCCTGTCATAACTTTTATAATATGTAGAAGGAGAGATTGAGAACATGAGAGTATAGATAAGAATAGAAGAGACGAATAAAATGCTCCAGTTATAAGGCACTTCTTGTGATAAAATAACAATTGCATGGATATTAACCTCCTCTAAATGGGTGACCTCACCCAAAGATAGTAATTGCCTTTTTTATGACCACCATGCTTTCCCATCCAAAATTTAGTGGACTTAGTAGTTTTCAAATTCCAACAAACCAAACTGCATTGAATTGAAGACAAGTTCACCAAACCATCAAAAGACACCAAATGTCACCACTTGACCATGCCAAAATGCATCCAGTTCTTGAAATTGGACAATGATGTCGTACACCATATTGTGTATCCAAAAGTCTAGTCACCTTGATAAAAATAACAATGCCAAAAATAACACCACCTTGGAATCAATTGAAACTTGAACTACAAAGAAATCTCCCAATTGGGTCTTGTTATTGCTCGAATTGTATGTGCTGATGAAAGCCCTATTCCACAATTTACAATTTGAGGGCAACCTCTAGGAGGGCCATCACTATCACCTCAAAAACCTATCCTCTACTGCTTTAGGTCGGATATTCTCTAGCTCAAGGGGGTATTCCCTATTAGGATTACTAAGACCAAGCAATGAAGCACAAGGTGATGTTGAGAGTAGCCTTGGTAAAATGTGGTTTGGAGTTTTTAGGGTTTTATAAAAGTGATGGAAGGAAATCAAGAGATTGGTGCCAAGTCCAATTAGGGCAATGGAGTCAAGGTGAACCAAATGGTAAATGCGGTCAAGAAAGAAACCCTCTGGGGAGTTGGCTTATTCTCTTAAAGGATTATGGTTTGAGACTAGCACCACAAGGTTGAAGTGATCCCTCATCCAAACAAATCAACAATGCCTTGAAGGTTTACAAGAAGGGCTTCCTTACTTGAATGGCCTTCACCATCAAAACCAACTATGACTTGATGAAAGTGCTTTAATACTTAAGTCAAGGAACCATAAGGAAAAACATGTTGAGTTTCAATGTACCTTGGGAAGTGGTCCCCTTGTGGTTTTGGGTCTCTAACCACAAGTGGGAAATACATTGGGACTATGTACCTTGTACTTTATGTCTAAGTCAACTTTGACTTCACTTAAGTCAAAAAGTTGAATTTAGGGAACTTAACCCAAAGTGGGTTTGTGAGTGAGATTATTGTGGGATGATCTCAACCTTTGGTTAGAGATGGCAAGGGAAGATCCTAGCCATCCAAATCCTAGGTTTCCTTATGGAGGTTCAAGAGGGGCGCATAGGGCCTTTGGAGGCTCATTCACTCTTATGTTCACTTGGAGAGTTTGAGAGGGAGCATGCGGATGAGGTTGGAAGCTATGGTTGAGGGCAACTTGGGCGCTTCTATTCATGGAGGAGGGCACACTATAGGAGGAGGGTGCACACCTAGTAGGCATGAGCTAGACTTGAGGGATTGCTGATTTGTTGGTCTCATTGGAGAGGTAGCACACAACAACACATTGTGGTGCAAGAGATTCTTCTTCAAAGCAACAAAGGTCAAGGGCGCATCACTTGAGCGAGTTTGGCAACAAGGGAAGAGGCGAACTAAGCTTGGGCACATTTCTTCTTGGTTCCTTTGGCAAGACTTGAGAGGAGCTTGCATTGTATACAGGTTACATTATTCTAGTTTACTTGTTGTACTCTATGCTTTAGACACCACTTATATATACTTCCATTCCAAACTGGTTTTCCTCGGGAGGGTTTTATCAAGGGTCATGTTGACCAAAAACACTTGTGTTCATTTCATGCATGCTTAGAGTGTAGATCAGCTTGATAGTGTTGTAAAGATCTAGAGGAGTGTTAATTGTTTTGAGCTATATTGCATGTGCTAACCATTGGTTTGAAAACACTTGCAA
>ML798340.1:268080-300189 GCA_009831015.1 Picea engelmannii | reverse complement strand
TTTTGGCATGCTTGATTTTTTCCTACTTTCATGTAACTAAATTCCAAAATTAGAGTGAGAGTTGAGGTGGTTTGAAATGGCTTGACACCTTAGGCACTTGTTGCCCCACTCAAGTTCAATAAAATAGGAGAATCAAGTTACTACCTTTCCTCTACTTGTCACTATCTGTTGTCATAACATTCTTCTAGATATCATGAATTTCTAAACATCCACTAAGTAAATAATCAATGAATACTCAAAATTAATGCAAAAAAGTAATTAGGAATGATTTTATCCACAACCCAAAAATGTCATCTCTCCCCTCAATTGATCCTTTCTTAGTAAAATCTCAAAGTATTAATTTGCAACGTAATTTCTTTCCCCATCATAAGAAAGATCATCAATTTGATAACTGAAGTCTCCAAACCATATAAGGATGCTAATTCAAGTATCACCTCAAGACTCAAATGCAACCCCTATAGCTAGAATGTCTTTCTCAACCTCTAAGTTGGTTCATTTGCAAACCACTCCAATAAGGATGCTTTCTCTTGAAATTCCAACCTAGTATCTGAGCTTAGATGCTTGATGTTTGACTAGGAATAAATTGAATGTATTCATCAAATCTTCTGCTACTTTTGTCAAATCCACCACATATTTATCAAAAAAAAAAATGCAATTTGTGAATCCCTTCAAATTTCCCTGATACTTCATTGTGGTATATGCCTATGTCCAAAGATACTCTCAATCCAACTATTAAAACACTAAACTCTACAACCACCTTTGATGTGATACCTAAATTCACCTCAGTCCACATGCTACATAATCATCAATCCCCCATAAGAGTATCCATGCTCCTAATTTGTCGAGGCTTCCTTCGAATGTGTTTGCAAATTCAAGTTTATAGGTAGAATGAAAATACATGTCAACCTCAACTATAAAAGAAGCTTTCACTTTTTCAAGCCAAGACCGTTTTTTAAATAATATAATCAACACCATTGTATACTCAAGAAAAGAATTGAAGCTATTGAATCGTTATGATTTTTTTGTCTTAGTACTTGATCGATCTCTTACTAACGCATTAGAATAATCAATGTTGACCTTTGATAATAGGTAAGCACTTCGAACAACCAATAGTAAATTCTTTGAAGAGGAGATATATTGGAATCATAATCACCAATTTAAATTTTGAATGGAGATTATTACTAAAATGGATTTTTGTGGGGGTGTCTCCATTATCAAACAAGAACACATGACTTAAAGACTTCTAAACTGCGTGTGCCAATTTTTTGTTGGAAATTCAAGAACTATAACTCCTTCTTCCATGACATCCTCTCGAAAAATACAATCCAGTTGGGAATGTGCACTTTAAAGAAAATAATACAAGTATGAATTCAACTAATAAGGAACCTTGATCAACAAAATCACTATTAAAAAGATAACGATTTTCTTCTAAAGGATGCCCATTAAACCCAACGAGATTTGAAAGGTCATAATATTGGCCATAGACGTCATCTCTCTCTCTCTCTCTCTACACACACACATATATTGTTTTTCATTTGGAACATTGATATCAACCAATGACAACATCGTCTCCAACAAATCCCATTCTTGCAATTATTTGGTATGCATACTTGATCCAGGTTGGATCATTATATCAATTTTCATCTATCTCGATACTTTCAGAGTGGAAAAAATTGGAGGAATTAGCTTACGTGGCCATTTTAGTGGTAGGTTCGAGTTTGGAAAAATTGGATTCTGGAACCTTCTAGGGTCATTTTGAGGTATCAAATGACATTTTTTTGGGTTAAAACTTTCCCAGCACAATGCAAACCCCATAATCCAATTCCACATATCAAGACCTTTCCGATGGTGCAAAAATCACATCAATCAGAGCTCGTATGAAAAATTTATGCCTCCGACAAGTTGACCTACTATGTTGACCACCATGGTACGAGAGGATGCCATGTCAGCCTCTGTTATTCACACATATGGGGCCAGCCACATATGTAATTTCAATAATATTTTAGAAGGTTCAAAACCCTATCACAATTGAGGGTTGAGGAAGTAAAAAACCTACCCCTAGATTGCTTGATCGAGGTGGATATCGGTGACCACCCACCTATTCCAACTGGCTCAAAATAGTTTGTTGGCAATTTACTATTTTTAGCAGTTTTTCAGGTCCTAAACTTTCGGGGCCATTTTGAGGGCCTAAACGATGTTTTTTCACGATCGGGCACCTCAATAATTCAGATTTAGGAGCGGAACGAACTGATTACAAACTGAATACAATAAACAAAGAGATATGAAGAATAACACAGATATCCAGAGAACCATATCTTCTATTAAATAAATGAAATAGGTTGAAACTGTAAAAACTGCAGAACCGAAACACTTGCTCGAATGGTCGTAGCTATATTTGAGAAGAGATGTGGCTGCTACGCGCATTCGTCTGAGCAGAATGATTACAATGAGACTCCAGAGGCCTTTTTGATATTAATCACGAATGTCAAAGCCCTAGACATCCAAAAACCTAACCCTAGAAGGTGAAACGCCAAAAGTTATGTGGGCTCCTATGGGTAAGTTGGTACCTCAACTTCCCGGGGTCGTAACTTTTGCATACAACCTCTGTTTTAGGCGCATGATAGCCCATTGGAAAGGTCTTTCAAAGAGCTACACATTTTGTTGTCAAACTCTGGCTCCGTCTACAATTTGATTGTGGCAAGCCAAAAAAACAATGTTTAGGGCCCCAAAACGGCCCTAGAAGTACAATAATATGTGCTAACATGAAAACATACAAAATAAACCAGTTGGATTAGGCGAGAGGCCACCAGTATTCACTTGGAGGATGTGTAGGGCTTCCGACATCCCCAGAAGTGTAGAACCCATGATTACAAAGAAGTACATAAGAACGTGCTAAACCAAAAACGGACAAGAGGAGCCATTTGGAATAGGTGGATGGCCACCAATATCCACTTGGATCAATCATCCCCCCTTAGGAAGCAATGGTCTCCATTGCATTGAGTTCCCCCATCAGATGAGGAAAATTCTATTGGATTTGGCCCTGGGTGAGCCACTTGTCATGGTGTAGGAGTTGCCCTCCCTTGACAACCCAATAAAGTTGGATCCTCAGCTAGCGAGTGCCCTTAACCTGTGTGTCCACTATATGATCAGTGGATGCTTGTTCCATGTAGTCAAGGTTGAGCTCTGTTGGTGTCAGTTGTTCTGTGATCTCTGAGGTGTCCAATAATGGTGGAAATTATGGTCGAAGGAGGTCCACATTGAACACTGGGTGCAAGCCAAGGAAGGGTGGAGTGTTGAGCTCAAAAGCATTGCTACCCAGAGCCTTGGTGATAGTGTAAGGCCCGTAACAAAGTGGGTGAAACTTCCGATGGGGCCCCGTGAGATGCTCCTTCTGCAAATGTAACCAAACTTTATCACCAACTTGAAACTGGTGCGGTACCCTGTGTTGATCATGGCGTTGCTTGTACTTAGCATTTCATTTCTGCAAAATCTCCTCGACCTGTTGGTGGATGTGTTGAATCCGCTCAGTAAATCCGGTGGCTTTGTCAGTCTCAGATTGAACATGGGAAGAGTTTGTCTGTGTGGTGGCAAGAGGTAGTGTAACATCCATGGGACCCAAGGGTTGGAATCCCAGCCCCACCTGAAATGGGCTATGGTCAGTGGAGATATGGAGATCCCTCTTGTAATTATATTGAAAATAGAGGAGACTCTCATCCCATGTACATGGATGCTTAGAGTTGTACATGCACAGGATGTGCACAATCATCTTATTGCAAACCTATGTTTGGTCGTCTGTTTGGGGGTGGAAAGAAGTGGATTTAGTGAGCTTGGTGTCCAACAGTGACCAGATACTCGACCAAAATGTGTTGAGGAACCTGTTGTCCCGGTCAGAGATGATGTTCTGTGGTATCCCAAAATGGACCCACACTCATTCGAAGAAGAGATTGGCAGTATCTGTCGCTGTGATATTCTTCTTGCAGGCTATGAGGATGGCCATCTTCGAAAACCGATCAACAACCACAAATACGCAGTCATTTCCTTGCTTGGTGGACGGAAGGCCAAACATGTAATCCATTGAGACGGATTCCCAAGGCTTCTCGGGAGTAGGAAGAGGGGTGTATAAGCCTTGCTTCTTGATGGTTGGCTTAGCAATGGCACAGGCAGTGCAAGATCTGATATACTTGTTGATGTCTTGTTGAAGTTTTGGCCAATAAAAATGTTTTTGAAGAACGACCACAGTTTTCTCCACGCCAAAATGTCATGCCATCTGACTGTAGTGGGCTTCCCAGATCAGCTTTCCACGCTCGCTTGTAGGAACATAGAGATGGCCCAGATGGCATAACAGTTTGTCCTGAATGTGAAAATATGTGACAGTCGCGCCTATACCCAAGAGTTGATAGGTGGTGGCGAAGTCCAGATCTTGCTGATAAAGTTGGGGCCACACGGATACCTCATGTCCACAGGAATGGAGCACAGTGGTGAGTGCAGCCACAGGAGGTCGACTGAGGCAATCAGCGACACAATTTGAGATCCATGTCTTCTACTTGATGTTGAGAATGAACTGTTGCAGGTAGGTGGATCACTTTTGATGGCAGTCGTTCTGCAATTTCCCTTGTGTCTGTATGAACTGAAGAGGCTTGTGATCAGTGTGGATGATCATATCCTTTCCCATAATGTAATGTTTCCATTAACAACAAGCTTGTACAATGGAATACATTTCCTTGTCATAGGTGGGGTATTTTTGGACAGTATCTGAGAGTGTCTCACTATGGTATGCC
This sequence comes from Picea engelmannii, assembly GCA_009831015.1. Taxonomy (NCBI): domain Eukaryota; kingdom Viridiplantae; phylum Streptophyta; class Pinopsida; order Pinales; family Pinaceae; genus Picea; species Picea engelmannii. Next base: position 295,411 of record ML798340.1, on the reverse strand, counting down.
ACCGGATGGCCGTGTTGAGTGAGAATTGTGCCTACAACATAGTCATATGCATCAGTATCAATCTTGAACGGTTGTTGTAGATCAAGAAAGGAGAGTACTAGAGCTGAGCACAAGCGATGCTTCAGATCATCGAATGTTCATTTTTGTTCCTCCCCCCACACAAACTCTGCCCTGCCACCGCCCTTGGTCACCTGGTTGAGGGCCCATGCAATATGGGAGAATACCAACACAAACCGTCGGTAGAAGTTGGCCTGTCCCAAGAAGCTTCGAAGCTCGGTTAGTGTGGTCGAGGCTGGCCAGTCACAGATAACTTGGATCTTAGTTGGATCAACATGTACCCCATGCTCATCAACAATGTAGCCCAAGTATTGGACCTTGTTCATGCCAAAAGAGAATTTTTCCAAGTTGGCATATAGCTTGTTCTACCGCAGAGTGCTCAAAACCTATTGAATATGCTGCATGTGCTCCTCCCAAGTTCTATTGAAGATGAGGATGTCATCCAAATATACTAGCACAAAGGAGTTGGTGAAGGGTCGCAATACATCATCCATCAACCTCATGAAATTGGATGGTTCATTTGTTAGACCAAAGGGCATGAACAACCATTCGAAGAGACCTTATTTAGATTTGAAGGTTGTCTTCCATACATCAGTTGGTTCGATGGGAACCTGGTGGTAGCCAAACTTTAGGTCAATCTTGCTGAAGAAATTTCCCCCCTTGATTTGGTCAAGAAGGTCATCAATCCTGGGAATTGGGTACCAGTTCCTAACTGTGGTTTTGTTTAAGGCTCTGTGATCAATGCAGAGTCGCCAAGTCCCGTCCTTCTTCTGCACCAGTACAATTGGGCTTCTGCAAGGGGAGGAGTTGGGTCTGATGTGCACCTTTTGAAGAAGCGCTTGGATCTGACGCATGATTTCAGAATTTTCCATCAACGAGCGACGATAGATTGGTCCATTAGGTAGAGGTGCATCGGGGGTCAGATCAATTGGATGCTTGACTTGGTAGTGCGTTGGTACCCCGATGGGTGAGGAGAAGATGTCTCTGTATTCTTCCACAATCCCATCCACTTGCTTCTGTTGCAAAGAGAGGCTCTTTGTAGAGGCCACAGATGTGGCGGGGACCTTCTACTTACTATGAGCACGGATCACAAAGAAGAAGAACTTTTCGGTCTGTGAAATGACCTTGCTGCATTGCTTAGCAAAGATTAAAGAAATAGCGGTAGGCGACGCTACCTCTGGTATCCTGTACAATTGTCTACCCAAAGTAATAATAAAACCACGAGGTCTAGACTCATACACAACATGACACTTCCACAAATATGGTTTTCCTAAAAGAACATCACAAACTTCAAGGGGAGAAATATCACACAATACCTCATCTTTGAAAGGCTTGATGTCGTAGGGTAGACGACATTGTTGGTTGACATGGAGATCTCTTTCTTGGTGAAGCCAACCGATGGTGTAGGGATGCGGGTGCGGTGTCGTTGGCAGGTCCATCCACTTGATGAGCTCTACTGAAATCAGGTTCTTCTGACTGTTGCTATCGACAATGAAATGAAGTGGAGCCCCCTTTACCCACATCTGTGAGTGAAAGAGGCGTTCCCCTTCCTCTCGTTCTTCTGGTTCGCTTGGCCGGATTTTGGTGGTAGCGACAGTGGCACTGGGTTCAGCATCGATAATATGCTTCCCTCCTTCAGGATTTGATTTGGAATCACAATCGTCCTCCGACTCGGAAGCCTTCAACTCGACCACAAGTGACTTCTTGGAGCGACATTCTTCAGTGTTTGCCAAGGGCTTTTATGGTACTCACACCATTTTCCCATGTCCTTCTTCATCTTCTCATTGCCCGTCTTGTGTTGCATCTTGGATTGGTTGTCCTGAGAGTAGCCATCTCGGCTCGGTCCCTTGATGTGTGGGTTGGGGCCGCCTTTGCCCTGCTTCTGTTGTGAGGAGTTTGCAGATCCAAACTCTCGCCTCTTCTGCTTAAATTTCTGCTCGATCTTGACAATGTATATATAATCCATGCCCAATGAGGTGATGTCGAGAAACTCCATTTATGTTTGAATGTATCTATGCAAATAGCCGCGGTATTTGAGCACCAAATGATGCTCAGAGTCTTAGATACCCAATTTGGTGTGCATGGTATGGAAAATATTGGTGAAATCTGGTACTGTCTAGTCCCTTTCTTGATGCAGGGTGGTCCATTTGGTATACTGGTCCTCGTAGCTTCCAACATGGTAGTATTGTTCTTTAATGGCGTCCCAAAAGGAATCTCATGTAGGGGCCACCATAAATATTGCAGATTCCTCTACGGCCCTTTGCTCAGAGTAAGTATCCCACTAGTCCTTAACATGGGGGACGGCCTTAAGGAGTGCAAAATTAATCTTTTCCCTATCGAAAAAATTGTGGACCAAAAAATACCCTTCGAGCAGATTCAACCATTTATCTACAACATCCGCATCTATCAGTCCTTCAGATAATGGAATATAAAAATTTACCTGTACCTTGAAGGGGGTTGCATGGCCGCTTGATGAAGATGCTTCTCCCGTGGGAAGTCGTCGAAGGATCTACGCAAAGTTGTCCATCATTTTGTTTATTGTCGTGCGAGGGCTTCCTCGAGCAACATTTTAATAGGATCTCCTACTCCATCATCTTTGTTGTTGTTGGGCTTGGCGCGTCCGATCTTGCAACGAATCGATTGGTTCGAGTCCCAACTTCTTGTACCCAGATCTTATCGGGGACATGCATGAAGAAAAATAAATGAAGAGCAAATCGCTCTGATACCATTGATTCAAATTTAGGAGCGAAACGAACTGATTACAGACTGAATCCAGATTTAGGAGTGGAATGAATTGATTACAGACTAAATACAATAAACACAGAGATATGAATAATAACATAGATATCCAATGAACAATATCTTCTATTAAATAAATGAAATAGGATGAAACTGTAAAAACTGCAGAACTAAAACACTTGCTCGAATGGTGGTAGTTATATCTGAGAAGAGATGTGGCTGCTACGTGCATCCATCTGAGCAGAATGATTACAATGAGGGTCCAGAGGCCTTTTTGATATTACTCATGAATTCCAAAAACCTAACCCTAGAAGGTGAAACGCCAAAAGTCACATGGGCCCCTATGGGTAAGTTGGTACCTCAACTTCCCAAGGTCGTAACTTTTGCATACGACCTCCATTTCAGGCGTGCGATAGCCCATTGGAAAGGTCTTTTAGAGAACTACACATCCTGCCATCAAACTTTGACTCTGTCTACAGTTTGACTATGGTGAGTCAACAAAAACAATGTTTAGGGCCCTAAAGCAGCCTTGGAAGTACAACAAGATGTGTTGACATGAAAACATACAAAATAAACCAGTTGGATTAGGTGAGAGGCCACCAGTATCCACCTGGAGGATGTGTAGGGCTTCAGACAACCCCAAAAATGTAGAACCGATGATTACAAAGAAGTACATAAGAACATGTTGAACAAAAAACGGACAAGAGGAGCCGGTTGGAATAGGTGGGTGGCCACCAATATCCACCTGGATCAACCCTCCCCCCTTAGGAAGGAATGGTCTCCATTGCGTTGAGTTACCCCATAAGGTGAGGAAACTTATGTTGGATTTGGCCCCGGGTGAGCCACTTTCCGTGGTGTAGGAGTTGCCCTTCCTTGACAACCCAATAAAGTTGGATCCTCTGTTAGCGAGTTCCCTTGACCTATGTGTCCAATATCTGATCAGTGGATGCTCGTTCCATGCAGTCAGGGTTGAGTTATGTTGGTGTCAGTTGTTCTGCAATATTTGAGGTGTCCAATAATGGTGGAAAATATGGTCGAAGGAGGTCCACATTGAACACTGGGTGAAGGCCAAGGAAGGGTGGAGTGTTGAGCTCAAAAGCATTGCTACCCACATCCTTGGTGATAGTGTAAGGCCCATAGCGAAGTGGGTGAAGCTTCCGATGGGGCCCCGTGAGACGCTCCTTCTGCAAATGTAACCAGAATTTGTTGCCAACCTGCAACCGGTGCGGTACCCTGTGTTGATCATGGCGTTGCTTGTACTTAGCATTGGATTTATACAAAATCTCATGGACCTATTGGCGGATGTGTTGAATCCTCTCAATGAATTCGGTGGCTTTGTCAGTCTCAGACTAAACATGGGAATATTTTGTCTATGTGGTGGCAAGAGGTAGTGCAACATCCATGGGACCCAAAGGTTGGAATCCCAACCCCACCTGAAATGGGCAATGGTCGGTGGAGCTATGGAGAGCCATGTTGTAACTATGTTGAACATAGGGGAGAATCTCATCCCATGTACGTGGATGCTTAGAGTTGTACATGTGCAAGATGTGCACAATCATCTAATTGACAACCTCTATTTGGTAATCTGTTTGGGGGTGGAAAGAAGTGGATTTAGTGAGCTTGGTGTCCAACAGTGACCAGAGACTCGACCAAAATGTGTTGAGGAACCTGTTGTCCTAGTCGGAGATGATGGTCTGTGGTATCCCAAAATGGACCCACACTCGTTCGAAGAAGATCTTAGCAGTATCTTCCACTGTGATATTCTTCTTGTAGGCTATGAGGATGGCCATCTTCGAAAACCGATCAACGACCACAAATACACAATCATTTCCTTGCTTGGTGGATGGAAGGCCAGACATGTAATCCATTGAGACAGATTCCCAAGGCTTCTCGGGAGTAGGAAGAGGGGTGTATAAGCATTACTTCTTGATGGTTGGCTTGGCAATGGCACAGGCAGTGCAAGATCTGATATACTTGTCGACGTCCCATCAAAGTTTTGTCCAATAAAAATGTTTCTGAAGAACGACCACAGTTTTCTCCATGCCAAAATGTCATGCCATCCGACTGTAGTGGGCTTCCCAGATCATCTTTGCATGCTCGCTTGTAGGGACACAGAGATGGACCAGATGCCATAATAGGTCATCATGAATGTGAAAATCTGTGACAGTCGCGCATGTACCCAAGAGCTGATAGGTGGTGGTGAAGTCTGGATCTTGTTGATAAAGTTGGGGCCACTCAGATGCCTCATGTCCACAGGAATGGAGCACAAGGGTGAGCGAAGCCACAGGAGGTCGACTGACGCAGTCAACAACACAATTTGAGATCCCTTTCTTATACTTTAAGTTGAGATGGAACTGTTGCAGGTAGGTGGACCATTTCTGATGGCGGTCGTTCTGCAATTTCCCTTGTGTCTGTATGAACTGCAGAGTCTTGTGATCAGAGTGGATGATCATCTCCTTTCCCATAATGTAATGTTTCCATTGAGGACAGTCTTGTACAATGGAATACATTTCCTTGTCATAGGTGGGGTATTTCCGGACAATATCTGAGAGTGTCTCACTATGGTATGGCACCAAATGGTCATGTTGGGTGAGAATTGTGCCTACAGCATAGTCAGATGCATCAGTCTTAATCTCGAACGGTTGTTGTAGATTGGGCAAGGAGAGTACTGGAGTTGAGCACAAGCGATGCTTTAGATCATCAAATGCTCGTTGTTGTTCCTTCCCCCACACAAACTTTTCCCTGCCACTATCCTTGGTCACCTGGTTGAGGGCCCATGCTATATGGGAGAATCCCAACATGAACCGTCAGTAGAAGTTGGCCAGTCTCAAGAAACTTTGAAGCTCAGTTAGTGTGTTCAGGGCTGGCCAGCCATGGATGACTTGGATCTTAGATAGATCAACATGTACCCCATGCTCATCAACAATGTAGCCCAATTATTGGACCATGTTCATGCCAAAAGAGCATATTTCCAAGTTGGCATATAGCTTGTTATGTCGTAGAGTGCTCAAAACTTGTTGAATATGCCGCATGTGCTCCTCCCAAGTTATGTTGAAGATGAGGATGTCATCCAAATATACCACCATAAAGGAGTTGGTGAAGGGTCGCGATACATCATCCATCAACCTCATGAAAGTGGTTGGTGCATTTGTTAGACCAAAGGGCATGACCAACCATTCGAAGAGACCTTCTTTACATTTGAAGGATGTCTTCCATACATCAGTTGGTTCGATGGGAACCTGGTGGTAGCCAGACTTTAGGTCAATCTTGCTAAAGAACTTTCCCCCCTTGAGTTGGTCAAGAAGGTCATCAATCCTGGGAATTGGGTACTGGTTCCTGACTGTGATTTTGTTGAAGGCTCTGTAATCAATGCAAAGTCACCAAGTCCCATCCTTCTTCTGCACTAGTACAATTGGGCTTCCACAAGGGGAGGAGTTGGGTTTGATGTGCCCCTTTTGAAGAAGCTCTTGGGTCTGACGTCTGATTTCGTCATTTTCCATGAGCGAGCGATGATAGACTGGTCCATTAGGTAGAGGTGCACTGAGGGTTAGATCAATTGGATGCTTGACTTGGCAGTGCGTCGGTACCCCAGTGGGTGAGGAGAAGATGTCTCTGTATTCTTCCACGATCTCGTCCACTTGCTTCTACTACAAAGAGAGGCTCTGTGTAGAGGCCATGGATGTGGCGACGACCTTCTGCTTACTGTGAGCATGGATCACAAAGAAGATGAACTTCTCGGTCCGTGAAATGACCTTACTGCATTGCTTAGCAGAGATTAAAGAAATAATGGTAGGCGGCGCTACCTCCGGTATCCTGTAGAATTGTCTACCCAAAGTAATAATAACACTGTGGGGTTTAGACTCATACACATCATGACGCTTCCACAAATATGGTTGTCCTAAAAGAAAATCACAAACTTCAAGGGGAGCAATATCACACAATACCTCATCTTTGAAAGGCTTGATGTCGTAGGGTAGACGACATTGTTGGTTGACACGAAGATATCTTCCTCGGCGAAGCTAGTCGATGGTGTAGGGTTGTCGGTGCGGTGTCATTGGCAGGTCCAGTCACTTGACGACCTCTACTGAAATTAGGTTCTTCTAACTGTCGCTATCGACAATGAAATGAAGTGAAGCCCCCTTTACCCACATATGTGAGTGAAAGAGGCGTTCCCCTTCCCCTGGTTCTTCTGGTTCGCTTGACTAGATTTTGGTGGTAGCGATAGTTGCATTAGGTTCAGCTTTGATAATCTGCCTCCCTCCTTCGGGATTTGATTCGAAATCAGAATCGGCCTCTGACTCGGAAGCCTTCAGCTCAGCCACGAGTGACTGCTTGGAGCGACATTCTTTAGTGTTGTGCCAAGGGATTTTATGGTACTCACACCATTTTCCTGTGTCCTTCTTCGTCTTCTCATTGCCCTTCTTGTGTTGCAACTTGGATTGGTTGGCCTGAGAGCGACCATCTCGACTCGGTCCCTTACTGTGTGGGTTGGGGCCGCCTTTTCCCTACTTCAGCTGTGAGGAGTTTGCAGATCCAAACTCTCGCCTCTTCTGCTTAAATTTCTGCTCGATCTTGACAGCGTATCTATAAGTCATGCCCAATGAGGCGATGTCCAAAAACTCCATTTATGTTTGAATGTATCTATGCAAACAATCACGGTATTTGAGCACGAGATGATGCTCAGAGTCTTTGATACTCAATTTGGTGCGTAGGGTATGGAAAATATTGGTGAAATCTGGTACTATATGGTCCCTTTCTTGACGTAGAGTGGTCCATCTGGTATACTGGTCCTCGTAGCTTCCAACAGGGTAGTATTGTTCTTTAATGGCGTCCCGAAAGGAATCCCATGTAGGGGCCACCAAAAATATTGCAGATTCCTCTACGACCCTTTGCTCAGAGTAAACATCCCACCAGTCCTTAACATGGGGGACGACCTTGAGGAGTGCATAAGTAATCTTTTCCCTATCGGAAAAATTGTGGACCGAAAAATACCCTTCCAGCAGATTCAACCATTTATCTACAACATCCACATCCACCGGTCCTTCAAATAATGGAATATCAAAATTTACATTTACCTTGAAGGGGGTTTCATGGCTGCTTGATGAAGATGCTTCTCCTGTGGGCAGTGGTCGAAGGATCTATGCAATGTTGTCCATAATTTCGTTCCTTTGTTGCGCGAGGGATTCCTTGAGCAACATTTTAATAGGATCTCCTGCTCCATCATCTTTCTTTTCGTCCCCCATGGGTTGTTGTCAGGCTCGGTGCGACTGATCTTGCAACGAATTGATTGGTTCGAGTCCCAACTTCTTGTACCCATATCTTGTCGGGGACATGCACGAAGAAAAATAAATGAAGAGCAGATCGCTCTGATACCACTGATCCCAATTTAGGAGCAGAACGAACTAATTATAGACTGAATCTGGATATAGGAGCGGAACGAACTAATTACAGATTAAATACAATAAACACATAGATATGAAGAATAACATAGATATCTAGTGAACAATATCTTCTATTAAATAAATGAAATAGGTTGAAACTGTAAAAACTTCATAACTGAAACACTTGCTCGAATGGTGGTAGCTATCTCTGAGAAGAGATGTGGCTGCTACACGCATCCGTTTGAGAAGAATGATTACAATGAGGCTCCAAAGGCCTTTTTGATATTACTCATGAATTCCAAAACCCTAGACATCCAAAAACCTAACCCTAGAAGGTGAAATACCAAAAGTCATGTGGGCCCTTATGGGTAAGTTGGTACCTCAACTTCTCGGGGTCGTAACGTTTGCATACGACCTCCGTTTTAGGCGTGTGATAGCCCATTGGAAAGGTATTTCAGAGAACTACACATTCCGCCATCAAAATCTAACTCCATCTACAATTTGACTGTGGTGAGCCAAAAAAACAATGTTTAGGGCCCCAAAACGACCCTGGAAGTACAACAAGATATGCTAACATGAAAACATACAAAATAAGCCAGTTGGATTAGGCGAGAGGCCACAAGTATCCACCTGGAGGATGTGTATGGCTTCAGACAACCCTAGAAGTGTATAACCCACGATTACAAATAAGTACAGAAGAACGTGATGAACAAAAAATGAACAAGAGGAGCCGGTTGGAATAGGTGGGTGGCCACCAATATCCACCTGGATCACTCAATGATCGTCGAAGGCATGATTGAGCCCCCAAAATGAAGCTCCTCGTTGATACCTTTCAAATGAGCTATCGTGCGCCCCAAATGGAGATCATATGCCGACGTTACGCCCTCGGGAGGTTGATACACCAAACTACCCAAAACAACGTCCTCAAACCTGTTGGCTTTTCATCTTTCAGGGTCAGGGTTTTGGATTTTCTTTATGCTAAAAAGGCCTTTGGAGCCTCCTTGTAACAATCATTTTATTGCAAATGAGCGTAGTCATTGCATCTCTTCTCAGAGATAAGCTGCCACCATTCTAGTGAGTCTTTCACTCTGTATTTCTACAGTTTTGTACATTTCGCTCATTTATAGAAATTTTGTATTACTATATCTCTGTGTTTATGGTTATATCTCTGATATATCTCTGTTATATTATTGGATATATGATATATCTTTGTACATTTCTTTATTATATCTCCACTCTCATTTTGTGCCGAAATAATCTGGATCATGGCCATTGAGCTATATTAAATACCGGGCCACTAGGAGGAGAACGAGTTCCATTCTATGTCATTGTATTTTGTTCCATTGTAGATAAGAACAAATGGGAGTGGTAAATTAGAGAGCATAACAAAGGGGGTTAATATTCTGTAGTAGCCTAACATGCCACATGTTTTAGGTAACTCCATAGAGAGTTCCTTCTCCTTTCTATTTGCATTATTTCCATATGAGAGAAAAGAGAGAAGAGAAACCTCACCTTCTAGCTGGGTTTTCCCCCGTAAGGGTTTCCTATAGCAAATCTTTGTGTTATTTAGTGGATGGTGTGTGATTGTATTTTACTTTTCTCTATTTTCCACATTTTATCTATTTCAAGTATAAGTAGAAAATCAATAACTAAATATTTTGGAATCTAAAGGAATTTAACCTTCATAGTGTAGATTTCAATTTTTTTTATCAGATCTGTTGTGACGAACTGTTCGAATGGAATATCCACGATAGTTTACAGATCAATACCTTTTGTGTTGTTTTTTCCTTATTCTTTGCATTTTTTCCTTCTAGTATATTGTTTTCCTTCAACAGACCCATATCAACCCCACAAATGTAGCACTAGATGCCCCCCCCCAAATGTAGCACTGGATGAGCATTTTCTCTCACAAGATTCATAAAGTGGCTTAGGAATTTTGTATTAGAATTGTGAATGATTTACTCCAACATGTAGATACTCTGGATTATCTATCAACAACCTTTCATCTCAACCATTGAGCATAACTTCTTCCCTAATGGAGTCACATAGTACACATCAAAAAACATGGAGGCATCTTAACCTATAATGACAAGTAGTCATTCCCACCCAAGAGGAAGCTAAGAAATATTTGGATTATCAATTACCCAAAGTTTTTTATTTTCTTGTGAAATATTTGTTGGATCATCGCATGATGCATTTGGATGCTAAAGATACACATTTTCACATACCCAGGGATCCTCTAGAGTCCATTGTCAAATGGATTCCTATTTCTCCTTAGTTGGAATTAACCCCCATTTGAAGCACCTTGCAAGCTAGTTGGTGAATGCCTTTATAGAAAATGAAATCCATCTTGAAATGTCTCTGAACCTTGATAAATCATTAAATGGACTTTCATGTACAACAATGAAAGATGAAACATAGGCATTCTCCTATTCTTCAATATAATTTCCACTAGGATTATAAAATTCATTACATGGAATATACTTAAATCGATCTCTTCTCTTGTATGATGCTTTTCACCAAAGCTTCTTGAGTGTCGGTCCACTTTGTATTATAATAGCATTTGACAACTAGCCTCTTACGTAATACATAGATTTCACCATTGCCTCCAATGTATCTCCTGATAACTAGAACTCGATCTCTAAAGTCCCCTTATGAAGGTATTGTGTAATCTTGAAATTTCATATTAATAATAGCAACTGGATTTGAAAGAGTAGAACCTTAATTCTCCATAATCCATATCATTTCCTTGAGACAAGAGAGACACCATAGAACCATCCCTAGGGCTATCATCTCGCAATAGTTGTTGCAAAACTAGTCATAATTGATTCAAATTTCCTAAGGGCATTCCCACAAGAATCCCATTAGAACAACAAATGAAACACCAGGCACTAAGAAGACCATCAAAGGAAGAAATAGAAATGGCAACATAGATACCAATGCCAACATGTGACATTGCCCTCATTAGAGTTTTCAAATTGAGTTCTAGTAGCCATGATGCATAGCTATAGAAATGACTTCCTCTTGCTATTAATTCACTTCCATCTTCATGTACAATATAAAATATTTCCACGCTATGTAAGTCCAACTCCATCTACTCTCTGATTAGCATTTTATTTTGATATTAGAGCTTCATGGATGATCCTGCTTTATGTAAGAATCTAGAAGACCTTTGAATTCCTCAAATTTGTTGACCTCAACATGTGTCTCATATTGAGATCCACCATCCATGCATTTGTATATTCAAAATCCATAAACAACTATCATCAATTATGGAGTCTCAATCATGTTAATTCTTAACCTTTCCATATGTTTAAGAAGGTGGTAAACTATTGAATATGTGGTGGCATTTGAGTCAATGCAGCAGTTGAGAGGCTTATTTTGAACACCAAACTTAAGCCTCCACGATGGTCTTTGGTGTATGGGCATAGTATTGGGTTTGATATCATATGACAAGGTAAATAAATCATTTTTAATTTTTTTTGCATAAATAATAACCAAGGTTTTATACCTCTAGATCCTTTTTATATTTTTTCTTAAAGACTCTTTGAAATCGGTGACATAGAGGAAAATATATGCATAGTCTAAACGTTCGACTTTTTAGAGTTTTTACGGGCATATTTTCCAATCAATTTTTACTAAAATCCTGTAAAAAATGGTTAGAACTCCATATTTGAGTGATTGAATCTGTATAATTCAAGTGCCCTAAGGGTTTTTCAGGTTGCTGAATCCATTTATCCATTCAAAAATGCAATTTAAACAACATAAAATGGTGATTTCACCAAGATTTGTTTTGTCGAATTCTAGTGAAAAAAGTTCAAAAAGTCGAATGTTTAGACAACGCTGAAAATATATTGCACACAACTTTTAGTTAGGAGCCCTTTTTGTAAAGTGATCCAAATCCAATATGCACCCATAAATCAAATTAACAAGGAAGGTGAGAGAACTTTCACTAATGCTTGAAGCTATAGACCTTTGATTTGAAAATTGTTAGATGGCAGACAAAACTAATGTAGAGAGATTTTCAAAGGTCTAATTTTCTTTTTTGGATGAACATTTGGAATTGTAACACCTCTTAAACTAGATAAAGATGATGCCACCAAGAAAACATACTCAATTACAAAGAATCCTATTTATAATGCTTTGAGTACAAAGCATTCTTTAAGGGCGTGGCAACATAATAAACATAATAATATTAAAAATAATACATAGTGATAATGATTAGGGTAAAGAAAAGTCAAGGGTCACACACACCTTCACCTCGTGATTAGTGAATGTATATAAGTATATCATCACAAGGCTCATTGTAACAACATCAATTCATATCAATCAATCATTATTCAATATTCTAATATATGATTGCAAAAATAATCTGTCAATCTTAGTGATAAACACAGAGTATGTATTTCAACCTTGGTAAATGGCAAATCACCTTGGGGACTGTTTAACATAGAAGGGGATGCCTAAACCTGTAAGTTTTAAACCTGCGAAGTAAAGCAATGCATATAGATTCTTAAGCAATACAGAAATTAATCAATGGCTCATACACAGAGTACACAGAGATTTTTACCGGAAACCCTCAACTGGGAAAACCTTTCTTATTTTCATTATCACGAATTTCACCATTCGCCATACAATATATACAATGTTTTTAGGTATTCCGTAGATACCAAAACCCTAATCCCTTAATCCGGGATTAATTTACAAATCAGCTAAAAATAGCAAAATCCGCTAAAAATAGCAAAAAAACGCAGTTGTCGTATCTGACGCACCCACACACACACACATGCAAAGAATATAACACATACCCAACAAAACCTATAAGGGTGAGTGGTTGCAACGAAGAGGGGACTTGAATGGACCTGCTCTGTGAAATTCATGACATATGTTAGCTTGTATCAAGAGGTGATATATTCTAGATGTGTCAAAGAAGATAATAAGTTGAATCTTGTCTGTGGCGGCCATGTGAAGCAAGCAGATATTTATATAGATAAGTATTGGTCCAAAGTTACATATTGTATATTGTATTGTGAATATATTGTGCTTTAGTTATGAATCTAAATTCCTATGGATGGAATTATTGTTGCATATAAATGGCTATGACATGTATGTTTCCTTTGATGATTGTTATAGGTATATGTGGAAATGCTAAGGCCTAGGAAGCATCTCAATATAGTGAAAAAAATTGTTAAACATTATTGTTCAAGATAGACAACAAAGAGAAGTTTTTCAATGGAGAGGATAACATTATGGATGCGACTTAAGAATGAAGGCATGATCTCATTGCTGGAAAGAAAGGTCATCGATCATTATGCTATTTTGAGGGGGAGGGGAATGTGATGTCCCAATTTCAACCCTTGAATTATAATACATTAAATCATGTATTATTTGAAAGATGAGGTTATGAGACAGAAGTCAAGACATGTGAGCTATAATGACCTTGTATGTAAATAATGTAAAGGCATTGTAAATATTCATAGTGTGGAGCTCAAGGCCAAGCCTCGATTAGTGAATGCTTATGAGTTCCCGTGGTGGGGTGGGATTATGGTGTGATTCTTATGTTTCTCATGGTGTATTTATGTATTTAAAAGCATGGATAAAAGGAAATACACAATAATGTAATATCCACCAAAAAGGTTGCTTGAGAAACAACAAGGGGAACATGATACTACAAGAGAGTAAGAGGAAAGGAGGTGCATGTGTGATTTGACTTGACACTTGTCCTTTGAGGTACAACATTCCTTGCCCAGGCTTCCTTACAAACATTTCCCATCAATCTTTAACCTGGGTGGTCCTTTTGATGTTTCCCCATACTTCTTGGAAAGGGAAAACTTGTCTTGTGCAAATTCTTGGGGGAGAGCATTATTCACCATTATTCATGGATCATTCTTCCATTCTCCAAGGACCATTCCTATCCCATTCAAATTTCATTGGTATGAAGAAACCTTATGGGAAGTTGTGGTTGTTTATGCCAACAAATGGAAAGAGAATCCCACAAAGTCACGAGGCAAAAGCTTATGGAAAGGATAATTTAGTGTTGAGAATTCAAAAGGGAAATGTAATGGTTTTGAGGATAAAACCACAGTACGAATGTTCACAATGGTCGAAGTAAACAACACAATCCTACAACCTCGTTAGTGCCAGTCATGAATTGTCTTGGCAGTGCCACTCATGAATTGTCTTGGCAAAGTGTTTCTCCTTCAGGTCATGGGTTACACTAAATCCACTATTACAATTTGCGTTGTATGGATCCTTGCTTCATCAAACCCATTCTATTGGGTAAGTAGGCTAAACCATGTTTGAGTTGGCTCAATTCTTGTTTCATCAAACCTGTTGCTATTAAGCAAGTGGGATAAACCCTATATGAACATATAAGATGATTTAGCAAAACTTCAAAAACAATGAAATGAAACTCTAACTTCTAGGAATTATATTATGATTGAATGATGACAATCCAAAATCTTACAAATGGAAAGGAATACACAACGACAAAAGATCAAAATTATAGAAATTATTAATTTGTCAAATGTACTTCAGATTCAAAAACCCATGGCATAGGTGATAATATTTTAAGTAATAAATGATAACATCTTGAAATAGCTTCTACACCTTTACTATTTTTTTCTACTCATATTGTAATTTTTTTTGCTTAATTAAGTGAAACTGCTTTCCCTCCTTTTGACTTCGTTGGCTCATCTAAGTTTAGCTAACAATCACTCAGAGATAAATCCATTTTCCCAAATATGTCTCTCCCACCTACAGCTATCTAAAGCCATCTAGTCTTTTGGTTCTATGGTTTTCTAACTTTTGATGGTACTAATATAAAGAACATTTAACATATTCAAATTGGCTTTATGGTTTTGTACTCTTTTTTATTTTTTACATTTAGAGCCTTTGGCAGAACCTCGTGGGCATAAATCATTGCAAAATTACGAACTCACTAACTCGTGTCAGAGTTCATTATTACATATCTTTATATAAATTCAAACGCGTGGATCTAATATTTTCATTAAAGTATTTACCTTATGACGGCAACGAGTATATTTCAATAATAAATATATTTAAATATATTTCCGTGTGAAGGATTTTTTTTTTATTTTTTTTTCAAAGTGGCAAAACTTATTATGGTATAATTGTAAATTTGTAGTGAGAATAATTATTATTGTAGTAGTCTAAACGTTCTATCTTTTGGAGGTTTTTCGACAATTTTTTTGTTTGATTTTGCCCGAAATCCAGTAATGAATGGTTGGATCTGCAGATTTGAGTGACTAAGTTTGTATAATCCGAGTGCCCCAGGGTTTTTTCATCAGGCTGAATCCATTTATGCATTCAGAAAGACAATTTAAACAACATAAAATAGAGATTTTGTCCAAATTTACATCCCCGGATTCCAGCCAATTCCTACCAGAAAACCCAAAAGGTAAAATGTTTAGTCAACACCATTATTATTGCATATTGTTTGCTAATTATTGTCGTTATTTAAGAAAAACAAGTCACCTTAAATGACCCATTGGTTGCCTGTATATGATAGACTTACTTTCACCCTTGCTAAATGTCTTTGGGTCATTAACCTCTTTCCTTACATTCAAAGAAAATATACTTTTAACCAATCAAAAACAATTTAAAATCTCAATTTAAAACAAAAAAATCTATAAAAAATAAATAAATTTAGATTAAATCTAAAACCAAAAATCAATCTTATTAACAACTTATTAACAACTTATTAACAAAATACGAAGACTAAATTTTTATTATTTTTTTAAAAGTTTTATTAATTACATATGAAAATAAGCATAAATTATTTCATGGCAAATGCTAGTTTGTAAAATAATAAACATTTAAGGAGAAGTTGTAAGGTCCAAATATTATAGATTTATAGATTTTTTAATGTTCAATTGGGTTATATGAAGTTGAGATTTTGTATGATTATTTAAAGATAGAAGATGTGTGTTTTTTAAGTTTTTTTTTTTTTTTTTTGGTATTTAGGGTGTTATTTTAAGCATTACGATTTCGTTGCTTGTATTCTTGGTTTTGAATATATTTTTTAAGATGTCATTAATGTTATTATTGTTTATGTGGAGGAATTAAGGTGAATGTTAGTGTTGAGCTTTATTGTGGCTTGTGAAGAGGCTTTTTGGTGTATGTTAATGACTAATTGGGATAATGAGGAAGGCTCTACTTCGTTTGAGGTAGATACAATCTTTAGGACTTTGGATGCCACCTTAATTAAGGGAGTCAAGACTTTGTTTTCACTTCTCAAGTTTGTTAAGTGTTTAAAATGGATTCTTAATTTAGAAATTTAATTCAAAATTTAATTCATTGATCAAATTTTGGTTGGAAAATTTATGGCCAAACCACAAAACCTTGGAAGCTTGAGTTAGGGGTAATGGGTTCTCTATATAAAATATAGAATGCAATTCTACTTATATTGAAAGGGTTATTTGAGCTTTCGTTTTTAAATTAAATAAAATGGAAGTTTTGTTTTGTGAAATAATCACTAATTTTTAAGAACAAGTGGTTTGTACCTAAATAGATGCACTCTCAATTTTAACTTAAACAAGGAAATGTTCTTACTTATTCATACCTCATTAAAACTAAACTCATAAGATTTAGAGATACTTGAAGCAATTGCAAACACATCGAGAAAATTCATAATAAAATTGAATTAAAATCAAACATATTCACATGTGTTTGGATATGTATAGAGGAAAGCCTTGAAATTGGTCTCTTAAAAATAATAGAACTCCATAAACAACCTAATTCATATGCAAAAGATAAATTACAAGCAACTTCCTTTTCAATGCAAATGCTACCATAAATATAACAACTTGTTAAAAACTATCCTTAGAAGAATTTTCCAAAACCTCACATCTTTTAGTAGAAAAAGAAGAGAATGTCAAGTTGTCCCAAATCAAAGAAAGAATCATTCCTTACCCATTTAAAATTATATTTAAAATCTTAAAAAAATATTATATTTAAAATATTCGAATTGGAGCCAAAAGAAATTTTCCTTCGAAGGAGTTGCCTAAGGTGTTGCCTAAGGTGTCATTCTCACACACACATATGTGTATATGCATGCGATCTAAGAGGAACAAAGTGTTTTTTACTAATAAGTACACGATTTATAATAACTAGCACAACCACATAATTGTTGTGGTTGATCAAGGCCGAAACGTTGATAAGATGAAAAGAATCCTTAAAAGAATATATTAAATTTTATTATTGATTAACAAATAAATGGTTGCATTTCATTTATCTGGTGTTAATATTTTAATTTCTGTTAATCACTTAGGTGGCAATCAATTAACTATCAAAGTAATTTTTAAATATGATTAGGTAAATGTAAAAAAGTAAACACATAAATGGATGTCTTTATAATAGCTAGGAAGTTAATGATTGAAATCACAACCATTTATTTTGTGTGATTACTAAGAATATTCCAGTCATATTTAATGTCCATAAAAAACTTATTAAGCACTATTTCTATTCAACTTTGGACGATTGTTGGGAAGCTTATATAAAGATGTGAACACGTTTAATTTATTAGTTATTAACACGATAATTATGACTTGATACTCGCTTATTTTGGGTTATATGTTAACAAAATTATTTATTAAAAAATATTTAATTATTATTTTTAAATAAAAAATAAAAATAATAAAATGATTTTTTAATTTTATGTAAATATATTTTAAATAAAAAAAAGTTTACAATATTAAAAAATTATTGGTTTAATCTTTATTAATACAATCCTAAATCTCCAATACAATACTACATCATTGTGTGTAAACAAGTTTCCAGAATCTAAAATCAACATAAATCCATCTAAAATCCAGATTTATCAAACACCAAGAGGATCCAATTTTTTAAGGTGTAATTTTTTTTATTATTATTTCATTCCATGTCAAGTTTTACACAATGCTTGTAATTGTTTTATTTTTTATTTTTTAAATGTAGTGTCATTTAACATAACATAACATAATTCTAATGCTTGAACATCTCCCCCACAGTGAGCTCTAAAGCTACTCTTCCCAATAACCTTTTGATAGTTTGTAAGGGGACAAACTTCTAGTGTTTAGAGATGCCTTTACCTTTAGTGGCCATTAACCTATATCCTTAGGTCCAAGGAAGATGAGTTTTTAGCCAATCAAAACACTTTAGGGTCATACTGCATGGGAGAAAAGACACTTTCAAGTTCTTAGCCAATCAAAGCACTTTAGGGTCATACTACATGGGCAAAAAGACACTTTCAACCTAAATATTGTGGACAATAAAGTCAATGTCCCTTGTGGTCATCATTAAGACTACCTCTAGACTTGGGGTTATGTGCTTTCTAGTAACATTTAACCTTAATCTCACACATCTGACTACATACTACATACTACCTCCGATTGTAGTTTAACCTCTTGCTAAGAAAAACATTTTCCAAAATTTTACTTTTATTTTAAAAGAAATAAAATTAATAAGCACAATCTATTAGTAATGAGGACAATCATTAATGGTTACTATTTGCTAATACGAATTGGTATTGAGGACAATTATTACTAGTTACTATTTACTATTTGCGAATACGAGTTGGTATTGAGGACAATCATTGCTAGTTACTATTTGCAAAACAAGTTTGTAGTGAGGACAATCATTACTGGTGACAATCATTATTTATTACTGTTTGTGAATGTAGTTAACTCATCACTGTATTAAAAAAAACTAAGTACTAGTGGTTTGTAAATGTAGTTAACTCATCACTGTATTAGGAAAAACTAAGTACTAGTGGTTTGTAAATATAATTGATTCATTACTTTATTAGAAAAAGCTATGTACTAGTGGTTTGTAAAGTGACATAATTCCATTTTTAGTAAATATCTTTGAATCAAAGTCATGAACCTATTTTCTATTTTTCATTTTTATTCCATTTTTTTAATAATTAATTAATAAAAAATATATATATTTAAAAAACATTACAATTTTTTCTTCCCCTTATTAAACTATTTTTATTTTTATATTGTTACGTCAATGTCACACAATTCTGCGCATTACACTAATGCTTCTTCAAATCAAGGAATTGATTAATATTTACCTCCACCATGCTCGTGCAAAACAACATCACGAAACAAAAATAAATAGTACATAGCTTTTATTTTAGCATAATTAACCAATCGTTGATTTAACCAGCGTTAAGGTGTTGACCATCATATTCAAACCTACCGAGAATCATGAAATTTACTCCAAGCCTCCATTAAAGCGCTATAATACAAGCATTAAAATCAACGTGACCTCAGAGTGGAGTCTGAATTCAATGATTGCTTAGGAACTGAAATTTTTGGATTCTGTATAAACAAAGAAGATTTAAAATATATAAATTCGCTAAATAACATATGTTTTTATATTATAATCTACATATTGTTTAAGGAGTAGAAGTACAACGTTTTGTGTATCTACTCTAAGCAAAAAGAAGTTCATAGCTACTATCTTATTGCTAAGCCCCTGGTTGCCATCTTTGAGATTGACATCTAAGATTGCCCTTCCCATTGGAGAGGCTTGAGGATTTATTATTTGAGTGAGTAGAGCATTCATTTTTGAGAGCTCCTTGTTTTGCTTGGCTAGCTAGGTTCTTGAAGATAGGTATATGGCTAAATTCAAGAGAGATCGATTCATTAAAGATAGTGTTTTTGTATTTTTTTGGATATCAATACTTGAGGTGATAGAAAACAATATATGTCACTTCATGTCGAGGGTGCTTCATGACAAGGTGCATCACCTTCTTATATGCATGGGATCTATGAGGGGGATGTCAAAGAGGGATTCTCCTTCTAGATCTCCCTCTTTACAATTCCTCTAAGCTTCTTTTTTCTAGTTTTGCCATTATCGAATATGTTTCCTTCGAGTGGTTGCACTTGAAGGAGGCATGGAGGTTTGTAATGTGTTTGAGGAGGCACTCCAACCTCAAATATTGCATCCATGATGTCTTACTTTAGGGTCGAGACATGCTCTCTGCTTGTTCGTTTCATTGGGCGCCTCCACTAGCATCTTCCCCACAGGTTGTTGGCTTCCCACCGTGAACATACTTAGATTTCATTTCAAGGGTTTGATCCTCCTAGGCTTTGAGGTCTAGGTTTTCCCATATCAAAATGTCGTAGGCTAAACGTTCTATGAAATGACGATTTTTTCCGGGGATATTTGTCTGAAATCCGACGAGAAATTATTAGATTCTTATATTTGAGTGATTATTTTTGTATAATCCGAGTGCTCCAAGGGTTTTTCAGCACACTTAATCCATTTCTACATTCATAAATGGATTTTGAAGAACAATAAATAAAGCTTTCTGTAAATTTATATAGCCTGATTCCGGCGATTAAAACCATTTCATAGAATAGTTAGACAACACCTATAAAAAATGGGATACTTTCCTCCTTGGCAGAAACACCAGGGAAACAAAAACAATAGCAAGCATCGAGAAAACAAGAAACAATGAGAAGAGCATAATAGCAGGTGAAGGAAGCTCAATAGCTAGTGTCCAAATTAAGGTAGGGGGAGAGACATATCTATGTAGGGTGCCTCCTCTTTGCATGATGAATGCCATAATTTTTCATTCTTGCTTCCATGATGTGCCTTTGACTCGAATATCATTTAATTTTTTTTTTAGGAAAACCTCATGGAGAAATTCCCTGGGCACTACCTTGCATTCGTGGATGGTACCCAATGTAAATTGCTCGACGTTAATTTTGATGCCTAACCCATTAAGAGCATCGAGTGAAGCACAAAATAAAAACAAACAACCTAGAAAATCGACCCTGAAACCTCCAACATGAAATAGAAAACACCAAACCACTTGAACTAGCCCACAAAACTATTATCTTCTACTTATACAAAGAGGTACAATAATCTTATCTAGTGCACCGGAAATAAATAGGAATCTCCTTTCTCCTAATAATCAATAATACCTTCTCCTAGACAATGAATATAAACCATCTTATTCCCATTACTTTTTCCATTCCTATCTAACACTTAATCAAAAATATTTTAAATAAACTTTAATAAATACTTAATCCTTTTATTATTAAAAATAAATTACAAAATTTTATAATCCCACATTAGTTAAAGATTTTCCATAACTTTAAATAATTAAGTACTATTTTCGAAATCCGATTTCGTCTATGTAATCATACTTAATTGATTTGACACACTAAATTCTATGGATAGTTTATTCGAAAAAAGAGTGTCGTACTCCATTATTTAAACCTTCAATAAGATAACCGAAAGTCTATATACCTTATGCTAAAGTTAGCCAAAAAACACCCCTAAAATAAAGGGCCAAAAGGGTTAGCGGGAACTTATCTTTCGGCAGAAACTATAAAATATTCCACAAGCAAAGAATATTTAAAGACTCCAAATTGAGCCGCCAAACTTGAACTCGTTGACTAAATATAGGGAGTTATTGGTTTCCTCTAAACCTCATATATATCTACATTTAGACTACGCCCACCCACATTTATCTGGGATCGTTTTCACCATACTACTGTTTATGTTTTCTGTATTTCTGTTGCGGGTAATATGACGTGGACGGATTTTGAATTAGACGCTTCTTTTCCTGGTTGTACGAGTTGGATGAGGCCACGGAGAATCTGACGTGGACGGATTTTGAATCAAACGCTTCAGTTCCGGGTTGCACGAATCGGAAGTCGCCACGTCATCATACATAGGAGGAGAGAGAAGCCGGGAAAGGAAGCCGAAGAAAATTGCCTTTTTTCGGGAGACAGATAACAGCATGGAACACTATGGATTTACATCACAGCAGCAGCTGTAGCAGCGAAGGTTTATGGACGTATTTTCACATTTGTTGAGGGGCTTGTTGATCCGGATCGGCTGCAACGTTTTCTCCATCCCCCGATTTCTCGATTCCCAAGTGGCTGTCTTTTGACGGGAATCGGCGGCTCCTTCTGGGCTTTAGGTGGAACTGAGGGGGTTTGGTGGTGTGTGAAATTCCATGGTGGGTTATGCCGTAATTGGCGCGGAGGGTTTGTTAAGACTGGGTTTTTAGTGAAGACGGCAGAGGAGATTTGGGATCAAACACCATGTTGAGCCCCCAGAGGACGGGAAGGCGTTCGCCTGTTTCTCCTTCGACAGACGGGAAGGAGAAGAACAAGGGTGTTGTTGTTGTTGCTACGTCACCTGAAGCTAGGAGCCCGGTTAGTTCTATTGGAGGAAGCCCTGTGAATGAGAATGAGATGTGGAGGCGGCTCAGAGAAGTTGGGTTGGATGAAGAGACCCTCCAGAAGAAAGACAAAGCTTTCTTAGTTGCCTACATTACCAAATTGGAATCTGAGGTAAGACTGACTACACACCAATTTTTTTTTTGCATTGTTTTCTCACTGCTTTTTGCATGGATCTCTGTGTTTTCGGGTAATTTAGTTCATATTTCATGTTGGTGTTTTCATTTTGTTAATATGAACTGAATCCCTGTATACCCACAAGCTCTTTTCTGAACCTATTTATGATTGTTTCCACACACTCTTGCATGTACTACAAGAGTCCAAACCCTCTTTAAGTATCAGTCAGCCCATGAAAACAGAATCACTATATACCCGCTGGTCATATTGTGCTATTAGCGAATAGACCATGATCAACATATAATCTTTTCTGAGGCTATTTATGTTTTTTTTTCACACAATCTTGCATGTACTCCAAAACCCTCTTTAAGTATTAGTCAGCCCATTAAAACAGAATCAACATATACCCGCTAGTCATGTTGTGCTATTCGCGAATAAACCATGATGATAATTTTTTTTTAAGTGCCTCCCAAGGCATGTTGAGGAAGCGGGTGCCTATAAGCATGGAGTTATGCTTAAGCGCTGACCTTCACCAGCTCAAAATAAAAAATCTGGTCAAAGTGGATAGGCCCTGATGATCAAAATTCATTAATGGTCGGTGCAGATCTCCTAAGACACGTTGAGAATGCGTGTTCCTAATCATGAAGTTATGTTTGAGCTTCAGCAGCTCAAACTAAAGAATCTGCTCATGTTTAAAAAAAAACTATCTATTAAACATATGGTATTTCATAGCACTTTTGAAGAGAACAGCTACTGTAAGCTCCACTTCCCATGTCTAGCTGAATTATGTCCCAAGTCACTGAACTAGAAAACTGTTTGTGCCCGAGATAAAATTTTCAAAGAAATGGAAGTTGAAATCAAGATCCAGGCAGCTCTAGAAAGTGAATTGTTTACAAAACAGTTCTTATATTCTGGCGCACACATGTGAATGCCCCATATGTAGTAATCTTACACATTATAAGAGCTGCAAGTATTCCATGTTTTGCCAACATGTAATTGTTGTATAGTTTGTAAGATGAAACATGTTTAAGTTCTTAGCTCAAAATATCGTAGAATTTAAGACCGACATATGATAAATTATTGGGGTCTTATAGATGGCACTGTTACTAACATTTATAGCAACATTGAAGTGTTTCATATCAAGGGAAGAGAAATGCTAGGATTGGGGAGTTTTGAAATTGTGGATATTGTTGAGTGAAATCTATAAAGATGGAAATACTCAAACACAGAAGTAAGAGACCTCAACTGTGAAAAACATGAAAAGAAGAATTGAAGGAGTGAGGATGTTATAGATCCTAATCTGCAAAAACAAGTTCAAGAATTTGAAAAAACAACCTATTAAAATGGGCAGCATGCAGTTAATAAAGTTGTGTCTTTTTTTTATAAAAATGATTCATATATTACCTCAAAAAAGTACAACAGAATGTAAGATAGGTACATTATACAGACAGCATGGGAACCAGGAAAGTCCCAGTCCACAAAAGCTGACAAGGCCATCATATGAGCCTGGGTCCACATGGGGAGGGATTCAATATCATGGCAGAAATTGTGTTGGTGAACTCACAGGAGTAGAGCCAACTCCTACTTAAAACTCCACAAATCCCAAATAGAAAGGGAACGAGGAACCTCATTGAAAGTAACTTTACAACGGTGTTTATACAAAAAACCAATTGCAACCAAACGATCTGAAAGCCAAAGTAATTTGCAGTTGTCCCTGACCATATAAGTGTCCCCCAGGAGGGGCCCTTTCCAAGAGAGTGGAGCTACAAACAGGGACTGAAATTCAGCCTGAAACCATGACCAAAAGACTCTGGCAGACTGACATTTCTAAAAAACATGCTGCACTGTCTCCTCCTTACCACACATACACAGGCTGAACTAGTAATGCTAACTTTGGTTTGTTTGTATTAAGTTCTTGGAGTGTCAATGTTTTGCAGGTTCAGAAATGTTTCCAAAACTGGCAAAATATTGTCAGTGGCTTGTGAAAACATACTGATGTTTTGGCAAAGTCTTAAATTGACAAATGAATATTTTATTGGTTTGATTATCCATGACCTAAACATTCAAGGTAAGCATCAGAGCTGACCAAGGGTAGGGGGATAATCTAATGAAAGGTTGGTCTTTTCTTTCAGGTCAATCCTTTGAAAGATTCATATAGATCCTGATATGGGTCATGTCTCAAACTGAGATTTTTCAGAACAGAGCAGTGATGTCCTGAAAGATCCATATAATCCTGATATGGGTCATGTTTCAAACTGAGATTTTTAAGAACAGAATCGCTACCTCCTCATGAAATAGCTGATAACTCTGGCAAAAAAATTCTGAAATAACACGTGAGAGAAGTTTTTGAGCTTGTATGGGATCCCGTATCTGCCTATCATTTGTTTGAGATGGAAACAAACCAAGTTCTCTAAATTACCTAAAAATGGTTTCACATGGTTCTTACAGATT
Source organism: Picea engelmannii (assembly GCA_009831015.1). NCBI lineage: Eukaryota > Viridiplantae > Streptophyta > Pinopsida > Pinales > Pinaceae > Picea > Picea engelmannii. Next base: position 270,456 of record ML798340.1, on the reverse strand, counting down.
TTGCAATGATGGGAAATACTGCAAAAGTACAAGAAAATGAGTAAAGGGTAAAAGGTCTTGAAACTTAGACTGTATTTTAACTTAGTAACTTTTATATTATCATAGTGAATTGATATGGCAAATAGATAGTTAACAATTGCTACAACAAAATAAATTGCTGAAAAACAATTATGATGGTAACTGGTAACATCCCCAAGATGGTGGGGTTCAGATCTTATCATGCTATAAATTAAGTTGGTAATACAGGAATTCAAGTTATAAGCACACGACTGTCATATTACTGACATGATCTAAAATTACCAGTTCAGAGTGAAAATAATCTGTACCTTGTGGAACTCGTCAAACCAAATTTATGCCCAAGCCAGCTAGCGTGTAGTAAGCAGTATCATATAATTAGTGTTAAATTGACCTTCAGAATAGTAAAAGTCTATAGACTATATAGATCTGTAGTGTGATGTCTATTTAGGAATTATGCATGAGGAACACGTCCATGCAGTCAAGCCAAGTTTAAAAGGATACAATTTTGAATTTATTAAGATGATCACATAAATAAGCTAAGATAAGATACTTTTATTCTATGTTGCATTGGTTTTCGGGACGGGGGAATGGCGGGGACGGATAGAGCGCACCCCCAAATTTTTCAGGGGACGGCGGGTTGGGGATGGCAATAATATATATATATATATATATATATATATATATATATATATATATTAAAAAATATTAAAATTCACCATAAACATTTGTAGTTGCTTCAAGCTTGTAAGCATAACAAGCTATACTATACAGTATTATGCACAGCCCCTACACTTGCCAATACTGAAAAAGCTCGAGCATTTTAAAAAAGAGCCTAGTGACATTTCATTATTGGCTGCTAGACAAGAGCAAAATGCAGTTTAGCTTTAGGAAACTTAAGTGAGAAATGTCTCTATAGCAGTTTTTCTTACTCTCTTAAGGAAATGTCTCTATCTCTTGTTAATGACAATTATGTTAAAACATAAAAGGCATTCCCTTATCAATAGGTTTTGCAGATTTTTATGGTTGTGTTGAAAACCACTATAAAACACTTTGGTTCTGTAAAGAGATTAGATTCATATTTCAGATTAAGAAGGTGATTGAATAGGAAATTTTTCAAACATTTAGTACCCAATCGAAGTCACTACTATTTGATTGTTTTCACAATGCTTGAGGTTGGAATGGTGGAAGCACTATAATTGAATGACTCCTAGAAACCCATGTAGAATATGTAAAAGCTAAGATGACCAGAAAAATGAGAAGAACAAGAGCAGAAACTATAAGGATCAACCCTTTGAAATGTTGCATTTCTTGTTTTTTTGACATGGAAACTTTGCTTGTTGTAACCTTGTTGCTGAAAATACAATATTTAAATCACCAAAAACCCAAATCAAAACCCATCATACAAAACCCATATTTTGAGCTCCAACTTTTACAACAGCTTTAGATTCAATGCAATACAAAAATAATGGATGGGAAAAACGATCTTATTGTCCAATCATCAATTTCCTTGATTTTCAAGACTGAAGATATATGCCCGGAATATCCCCAAAATCTGCCCCAAAAAATTCCTGAAATCTACCTATAACATCCTCAAAATTTGCCCGGAACGTCCCTGAAATCTGTTCGGAACGTCTTCGGGACGGCCAGCAAGTCCCCGAGTCCCCAATAGAGCCCCCAACAATTTGGGTAAGTTTCCTAAGGGTCCCCAAGTCCCCGGAATGCGGGAACGGCGGGTATGCAGGTTTTTTTAGGGGGGACGGGTCCCCGTGCAACATAGCTTTTATTGATGTCCTTAAATGACAAAAGAATAGGTCAATGGGACTATAGGATGTAGCCAATTAACATCTGAATGTGGGAGTGTCATCATCACTCTTAAATGCTAAAATTTGAAAATATACAAATGAAAGTGCAATAAGCAAAAATAAATACTTGAGAAAGGGTCCGAAAAGGTAAACCCTAGAAAGAGAGGGGAACACTACTGAACATCAGAGATAGAGATAGAGGTAGGAGTAGAGGGGTAGTACATACTACAAACATCCCTGTTACCATCTATTATTGTGAAGGAGCTGTTAAATTTACATGCAGCAGCGAGAGCCATTCTCCTGAATGATGGCTAAGGCCCTAGACGAGGTCTAGGGCACCCAGTGCACTCCTGGGATATGTGGTCTGGGACATATATAGATGAAGACCCTAGGTTAGTAACCAGGGCCCCTGGTTTGTAACCAGGGTACCCATGCCTGGTGCATGGAAGTCTTGGTTCGTAACCAAGAAGATGAAGACCCTAGGTTAGTAACCAGGGCCCCTGGTTTGTAACCAGGGTACCCATGCCTGGTGCATGGAAGTCTTGGTTCGTAACCA
>ML798340.1:253310-267032 GCA_009831015.1 Picea engelmannii | reverse complement strand
AAGATCTAAGATCTCTTATTGATATTATCATTGTTTACTATAGATCTGACTCTATAAGCTGTTTGTTCTTTAGATCAAAGTAGTTTCAGCTTTGAAATTTAAAAAGTGACCTCTATCTGTATTTTACCCTAGAAATCTAACAGGAGCCAATGCAAAGCCTGATCATATCCTCTATGTAAAGTCCAAGGCTGAAAGGGCTTGGCTGGGTGAGCATGGAAGGAGCCCGGAAGCATTCCATTGAAACTTTCGTAAAATCTGAGGTGCAAGCGAAGAATCTGGTGATGGGTTCCTGGCTCCTCGATCTGGGCTGGGAGACAGCACCATGCAAAGGATTTGTATGGAGGTGACTCATGAGGCATCTACTAACTGAACCGATGTGCACCGCCTCACAGATCTGTCTACGTAGAAGTTTTACAATGGCACTTACAACTTACAAGTTACAACCCAGTTCTTCCTTGGATGATTCTCAAGAAGTTCCTAAACAAATCTTTTGCTTAATTTCTCCTAGAAAATTTGGCATTGATTCTAATACTGTTATACCCACTCATACTCCATGAAGCGAGTATCACACACTATACAACTGCCAGAATGGTTATAACAGCTGTATGCTGAAAAGAGGGATGAATTTCTGTGTCAATAAGAATATGACTGTGATTAGATTATGCAAACATAATCATCAAAAAACTATCAATTTCTGCTACATAAAAGCATAGGATGAAGACATTACTGTAGAAAACGATGAAATAAATGATCATATCGTCGATTTACAATACTTTCAATGTGTTAGTGGATGCATATAGAGGACAATAACTGTGTCAGCCTATGTGATATAAGATGAAAATCTAGGAGGGACCAGTGTGCAAGTGTTAATCAACGATTGAAGGAATCAGCTTCTTCTGTAATTCAGCTGTTCTATAAGTCTGAACATATTAGACGAACTTTCCACTTGATTAACAAGGGGTTAGAGAGTCTCATAAAAGGTTAAGTTCACGTAGCGACAACCAAAATTTTTCCGGAGGTTCGTTCAGGCAAGGTTCAACTATCTGAGCAGTATATGGGGTGCTAGTAGAGGAATCAATCACTAATTGCAAATGCAAATGCCAAATGTGGCTGGCACTAACTTACCTGACAGGTCCCCCCCTCTTTGTGTCGTGAATCCGGCATATCCGACATGCTGACATGTCCTTCCTGCAAGTTGGACACGCAGGGACACATGTCTCTTGTATGTCTAACTTGCTGTAAGGACGTGTCCCGATGTGTTGGACCTGTAGGATGGGAAAAGGTGTGTCCAGGCCACTAAAACAGCGAAATAAAGAGGCATTTGCCCCATTTCACACACCATTTGTTCATGGAAATCCTAGTGGAGACTGTGCAGAGAAGGAGAATGGAGATTTCTTACAATGGTGCTTTTACTGGCTGCCATTATTTTGCTGAGTTTATCATTTCTAAATAGCAGTGTTTTTTATGTCTATATAGTTATATTTTATTTCTGTAATTTAAAAGAAATATGATACTTTTTCCTTTATCCTTTATACGTGTGTGTGTACTAAGTTTTTGCATGTCCCTCCATGTCCCATTTTTGGGGTCTACATGTCCAGTATCAGATACTCGAATCCGTGTTTCCTGTTTTTCCCATGTCAGGTGACGTAGGGCTGGCAACATTTTTACTGGTAGAAAGCACTATCCAAAGTTTGAATGTTTTGCCTGTTGCTATTGGATACACTCTGAATAGGCATCAAAGAAAGCTCAAAGATGGGGTCACTTAAGACACCTGTGCAGGGCAGCAGGCTTTGTGGAAAATGCAAAATTGTTGAATTACACTTTCAGAGCTTTCATGCTTTCCAAAGTAGACTGTTATCTTTAGCAATCCAGCTGGTCCATTAGCGAAGATATAATATGGTTGGATTGGCTTAATTGGAAGGCGTGGATAGCCCGCTGATGGAAATAGCAGGGAGCTCCAAAGGCAGAACCTCCCAAGACCTGCAGCAAATAGGCGGTTGCAGTGACAATGTGCTGAATTTTACTGGAAATGCTTCCATTATAATGGAATTCATGGTTTCATGACCTGGATGCACAAAAGCGCTATTTATGCACTGAATGCATGATTAACATCCCTGGGACCCGAGGACACACCTTGCATATTAGTGATGCACCCAGGAGAACATCCCTGAGGATGCTGACTGTTTTCTATGAATATCTCCATTCAAACAGCCCCTCTTCCAATTAAACAAAAAATATTAAGAAAGAATATGAACCAAGCTTAATGACTAACTGGCCCCATCCAACACTAAACCAAATTTATTTGGCCTAAAAACAAAATAATAGCATGCTTTTCATCAGGGAGGGCTCCGATTTCTATTGTGCAAGCAGCAGCACATATTTTTAGCAGTATTCCCTGTCTCTGCTTCTGCACCCACACCCATGGACCTTGGTAACCTCAATTTCTTTCTAATTTTTGTTATACCTACCTACATTATTGCATTTTGCAATGTTTTCTGCATGGGTGTCGTTTTTCAATTTTTCTGGACATCACAAGTTATTCAAGCTTGCTAGGGTCGGCTGTTAAGTATATTAATGCGGTTAGGTGGAAATTGGATGGGCAGTTTTATTATGGGATTTTCATTACAACTATTTGGTTCTTTCCACCCTTATTTTTGTATGTAATGAATATGGCTTTTTGTGTGTTTGTTTGTTTAGTAAGATTGCACATTCATTCATGTAGTTGACGAGGAATTTGGGAAACAAGGGTATTGAGTATATTCAGGCATATTTTCTTTGCAATGAGAATTGAATGAATAGAAGTGCTAGATTTATATTGATTTGTGAATAAAAGTGACCAAATGCATTCAATGGGATTGGATATTACATTTGATAAGATACAATTCATTATTGGAATGCCTGAAGCATTCCTCATCTAAATAAGATATGTACAATGTAAAACATTGAATTCCTCAATATTTCAATTGGTTGCACAGCTTCTGTTGACATTGTTATGTTTTAAATTGTTACAATTCACTTTTACGACATGTCTCTGGCTACGCTCCTATGTCAAACCTGTATATGTTATCGTGAAAAAACAATCTTCTGATTTTAAATGCCAGATTTGATTTTATATTTGAGTTTGTGATAAGTTGGATAAATTCATATTCTTCTTGGTTTCGTGTTGTGTGCGCAGCTATATGATTATCAGTGTAATATGGGGCTTCTTTTAATAGAGCGCAAGGAATGGACATCCAAGTATGAACAAATGAAGCTTTCTGCTAGTGAAGCTGAAGAGAAATTTAAGCATGAACGAGCTGCACTTTCAACTGCTGTAGCTGAAGCAGAGAAGCAAGAAGAAAGCCTTAGGAAGGCTTTAGGTGTTGAGAAACAATGTGTAGCCGATGTAAGGCTACAATTCACCATTTTTTGGCATCTAGGCATTGTTCCATTTTATCTAAAGCATTGACATCCTTTTTGTTTTCCTTAAAATACTACCATTTCTGAGGTTTTATTTAGTTTAGTCGAGCTGGTGTGTTTTTCTTATTTTTTTGCTGCTGCTTGTCTTTTATTTTTTTCAGAGTGTAGTGCCTCTAAAATCTTATTTTATAGTCACTTCGTACCAGCTTTTTTCTGTTGCTAATACTCCTTGCATTATTCATTTGATATTATGGGAATTCTGAGTAAGCTGGATGTTTGATGTTAACCACCGTGCTTTCTGAAACACAGATATAGGATCTTGCTTGTATTTTAGCTTAGTAAGTAATTAGTGTTTATTATATTGGCTCTATCTGTGATCATTTTATGATGTAATGAATACTTTTCCTCTGATTGCATGTATGTACATGGTGAATCCTGGAGAGGTAATTGACTGCACATCATGCTGTAGTCTCAAAAACACCAGATATTTGTTTTTTTCTCTGCTGATAAGCAACTAGATCCAGGTTGAAAAAATTTCAAAGGCCTTCAGTTTTCCTGGAATTTTCTCCTTGTTGCCCGTCTGTAATTACCTGCAGAAAATCACAATGTCAGATTCCAATTCACCGAGAAAAGGAAGGATTTATCTTTCTGAAATTTAACACTTTTTCATCGGATTAAGTTGTTTGATGTACAGAGAAAGGAGTTCATTAGCTTCCTATGCAAATGACAAAAACAAATTTACTATTTTAGGTTATGATGTTGCACCACTACATGGTAAACAATCACTGTTGTTACTGTCATGACTCGTAACAACTTTTGTTTTTGTTATCAGGTATATTTTAAACACAGCAGATGACTTGTACAGTTAGAAGCATCCGCACCGCCTTTCTTTCGAACTAAAATAAGCTTGTGTTTTTAGTGTTCAATATTTATCATGGTAGATTACCCTGGCAGTTACCATAACCTTTTCCATAATTGACAACTGACTACTTTGACATGTTGCTTTGGCCCTTCATGAGTGAAACATGTCTTTTAAAAAGTCGATTACATTGACTGGTTGAGTGCTGTTAAATGAAAGAGATTATCCCTATAGGTTAGACTGCTGTTCTCATCAACATTAACAACATTGTTAATTGTCTGCCATTCTTGTCATGAAGTAACAGGCAACATGGATTTCATACATGTTTCTTGGTGCAACAATCTGATTTCTTTGTTTATGGCATTATTGCATGCAATGCAAATGTGTTGTGCAATTGTCAGAGGAAGAGATATCATTGAAGCTGTTGTTAGAATACAATTTGAAATTGTACTGATCAGACCATTGTCAGCTTGTGCTATTATTCTTCATTGGATGTTCACTCTGTTTCCCCTTTTTTATATGTGCACTTGCTGCAGCTTGAGAAGGCTTTACATGAGATGCGTGCTGAATGTGCTGAATTAAAGTTTATATCTGATGATAAACTTGCGCAAGCTCGTGAGATGGTGGCCACTACTGAAGAAAAGTTTCTTGCAGCTGAATCAAAGTTGCATGCAGGAGAAGCTCTGCAAGCAGAAGCCAACCGCAAAAAGGCTGATGCAGAAAGAAAGTTACAGGAAGTTGAAGCTCGTGAAGATGCACTTCGAAGAGAGCGGCGGGCTTTCAAGTCTGAGTAAGTAGGACAATATTGCCACCGGGTTTGTCTTTGGCAGCTATTCTAATAACTGAATTACTAGTATTCAATAATATATGAGGGAATTGTTTGCCACTTTAGCTCAATTCAGTGATGCATTGGTCTTAGCTGTTTACATCTCAGGTGCTAGCTTTCATTTGCAGCTACACCCTCTATTTTATTTTCTCTAAATTGCTTTTTATGTTTGGATCTGTGATCTGGTAAGGAGTAGGGTCCACTTACATGTTCTGAAGAGAGATCCATAGGTCTGATAAACAATTGCTGATTATATGGATTAGCTGCAATAGTTCTCAAGGGCAGTCTTGATTGTACTTACAGTCCCTACATTGTTGAAGTTGAATCAATTGGTTTGCCTTTTATATTGTCTGGACTGTTGGGAGCATATTTTTAATATGTTATTGAATACGACTTCTTATAATTGCTTAGATGTGAATCCCGTGAGAAGGAGTTTATTCTTGAGAGGCAAAATCTGCGAGGATGGGATAAAAATCTTCAGGAAGGCCAAGAAAGGTTGCTGGAAGGCCAGAAATTCTTGAATCAAAGAGAGGCACATATCATGGAAAGGGACGAGGCATTAAAACAAATTGAAAAAGAGTTGCAGGATGTGAAAATGACTGTTGAGAAAGAACATTCAACCTTGAAAGAGAAGGAAGCAGACTTGAGAACGAGCTTGGCTGCTTTAATGACTCGAGAGGAGGTGCATATTTTATTAACATTATTTTTGTTCATGTTATGCTCGTAGGTTTATGGATTTTTTACTTTATTAGCATTTGTTTTTGTTCAAGCTAATGCTAATAGAGATATAGATTTTTTTGTTTACTTTGATGATGCTATTTTCATGTTATCTTAACTATTGCCATATGCAGGCTGTTGTTAAACAAGAAATTGTTGTAGACAGGAAAGAGCAAGAGCTACTTGTTCTTCAAGAAAAGCTTGCAAGTAGAGAACGCGTAAGTTATTTTTCTGCAAAATAATCTTTTCATTGTACATCAGTATATTATACCCTCTTTTTGAGTGCCAAGCACTCTATTGCAGCAATGATGCTTATCCAGATAGAAAGAATAGCCGAAGAAGGGATTGCATATTTCACTTGTTTAAACTAATTTTTTCTGTATATATGTCCTATTGCTTATTGCCATTTAATTTCTTATGCTGCAAATAAATTTTTATTGTCGTCGATTGTGGAGTTTAATGGAACTTATATGTTTTCTTGTGTTAATTCCAGGAAGAGATTCAAAGGCTCACTGATGAACACAAGGCTATGCTTGAAGCAATCAGGATTGAGTTTGAAGCAGAATTGGAGCAGAAACGCAGGGTAGTTGAAGATGAATTGGAAAACAAGGAAAATGCAACTGATTTGAGGGGGCTTGAAATTAACCGCAAAGAGGAGAAACTAAGTAAAAGGGAACTTCAGTTGGAGAAGAAAGCTGAAAAGTTAAAAGAGAAGGAAAACGAACTAGACTCAAGGTCAAGGACTTTGAAGGAAAGAGAGAAAACTTATAAGACTGAGGAAAAGGAAATGGAAAATGAGAAGAAAAAGCTGGAGGTGGAAAGAAAAGAACTAAACAATGCAAAGCAAGAACTCCAAAAGTTTAAGTCTTCCCTGGAGGACGAGAGATGCCAAATTCTTAAGGAACAACAGAGATTAGAGCTTACAAAAAATGAGAGGGACGAGTTGCTGGATTTACAAACCAAACTGAAAGAAGAGATTGATGACTTAAGAGCTCAGAAGCAGGAATTATTGAAGGAAGCTGATGAGTTGAACGTAGAAAAGGAAAAGTTTGAGAGGGAGTGGGAAATTCTTGATGAGAAAAGAGAACAACTCAGGAAGGAACTAGAATGGGTTGATGATGAGAGGAAGAAAGTACCAAAATGGCTGAAGGATGAAGAAGAAAGATTAAAACAAGAGAAGATTGTGTTGAGGGAAGAAATAAATCGTGATGCAGAAGGTCTCCGTCTTGAGAAAGAGGCTTTTGAAAGCAGTATGCAGCATCAACGAGCTGTGTGTTTTGCTGAAGTTCAGAGGGAGCGGGGAGATCTTGTCCGAGATATTGAGTTGCGAACCAGTGAATTGGAAAACAGTATTGAAAGGAGACGGGAGGAGTTAGAGAGGCATTACCAGGAGAAAGAGTTATCATTCCAAAAAGAAAAAGAGAAAGAAAAGCAGTATATTAGTGCACAAAGGGAACTGTTACATAAGGAAACAGAAGAAATGAAATCAGAAAGACAGAGACTTGAGAGAGAAAGGAAGAAAATTGCCACAAATCAGGAGCACACAGATAAAGAATGGTCTGAAATGAAGAAAGATATTGAAGAACTCCAGATCCAAAGAGAGAAGCTTAAGGAACAACGAGAATCACTGCACAAAGAGAGAGAGGAACTTCAAGCACAGCTTGAAGAACTAAAAAAATTAAAAGACGAGTTAAAAATGACAGAAGAGAGCTTAAAGGTTTCTGAGCAGCAACTTTCACAGGTCAATATAAATGACTGTGAAGTTATTTCTCCCGGGCATGGTATTTCTCAGGCGTCTCTTAGACAGAGTGTTTTTGCTGTGCCAGAGAATGCAAACATTGAGTTTAATTCTGGAATATCTCCTGTGAGAACACCTGCAAGTGCTTCAACTCCTAGCCCTTTGTCATGGTTGCAGAAATGTGCTTCAAGGCTTTTTAAACCGTCCCCTGAGAAAGAGGTCGAATCTATTTTTCAGAAACAAGAAACTGAAAGAGAAGAAAATTTGGTTTCTGAAAGAGTACTGGGTGCAGGGATTGGTTCTGTGTCCTCTGCTGGGAGACGGAATGACTATTTGGTTGAAAATGCAAAGCATACTAGTGAGCACGTGGATGGTACACTTTATTCGAGGCCTGTTATGAACATTACCCAGTCTCAATCATCCTTTCTGGGTGGCAACAAAGTTAAGGCAAATGCTAAAGGTAACCTTAGAGTTTTCAGAAGAACGCGTTCCATAAGTGCTGTCGTACAGGAAGCTAAAGAGATCCTTGAAGTGCCTTCCGAAAGAGAGAATCATGAGTCAGACCATGTAAAGGAACCTGAACATGAAACTCTTTTGAACTCAACTGGTAATGGTGATACTACATTGAATGGAGAAGAGGCAACGAGGGATAAAGCAAATTCTGCTCAGGAAATTGATGAAGAAAGAGAGGACTCAATTGATAATGGTAAAAAGAACTTGCATTCTGGACAGAAGAGGCGCCACAGGTATTCCTCTCGAGATACAAGTGAACACAATACTGAGGTTGTTGAAATTGAGTGTGAGCTTACTAGTGGTGGGAATAGAAAGAGACATCAGCGAGAGACTACAGGTAGCCCAGGACTGGAAACTCCGAATGGGAAGCGCTATAATTTTAGAGATTCCACCATGTAAGTTTTTCTCATTGAGTTAAGCATCAGTCTTCCCAATTTCTTAATTTTGTTGCTTGTAACTATTTTATACAAAGTTTTGATATGCATTTTCACTCTTAATGCAGTGCCAGTATGATTGCTCCACGTACAACATCTGCTGAGTGCAAAGACAAGGAAGTTTCCCATGGGGAAGAACAAGATCCAAAGAATTCCCTTGAGAATAATTTGGAAGAAGTTAGTCAGGAGCCCCAGGAAGTTCTTCGTTACAAACTTACAAAAGCAAGTCTGGCTGAAGTAAAGTTCAAAGTGCTTCCCCAAGGAAAGAAACAAATTCCAAAGAGACCTCATCAGAAAACGTTAGAAGAGTTTGGAGGGGAACTTCTAGAAGGTTATTCACGCGAGCTTACAAGAGTACCTGATTCCAGAGTTGACGAGGAGGATCAGGAAGCTTATTCACATGAACTGACAATGGTACGTTGAATGTTCTGTAGCGCAGATAGTGTGAATGCTATAAAAAATGGTTCATTTTGTAACGGTGTCGAAAGCAACACTAATCTTGTTGAATAAGAAGAGGAGTTTAGAGTCTAGACTCTAGTTTCAGTCCAATTTTGATTCTTCTAGGTTTCCAGTTAGCTGAGATTCAAGATCAAGGCCTTTTTGTCCTGATAGCCTTTTTGTCCTGATAGCTGTGAGAAGAATTCCTTGTAGAATATCTCCATTAATTTGCCTGGATTGTTATACCAGGTGAAAATCATTGTGTAAATCAGGTGAGTGATATGCCATGCGGGTGAAGTTTACTGCAATATGCCATTTTGTGGGAAGTAGTTTTACTTGGTCATTAAATACGCACATCCATTCCCCTTTTGAATTTTGGAAGGCAACTTTTGTTGGATTATAGGTGTACACGTGTTTGGGGTGAAGCGTTTGACTCATCTATCTAAAAATTTTGCCCAAAGTTAAGTGCAGAGCTTCATACATCCTTTTATGAGTACCAAAATGATGTGTTTAATATCAACTCTCAGCGTTCAATTTGATTAGGTGTTTGGGAATCATATTGGGTGTTGCATCTCTCCCTGACTTGCAACACACAAGTGTTAGGTCTTTCTTTTCATCTAACAAAGTTTCCCCATGTGTTCTTAAAACAGGTGGCTTATATTATATTAAATGATTTCGACTATCAAAGTGGTTAGAGATGTCCCTTGTATTTTTGGATTTGAGCTGTGTTAAATTATAGCAAGAAAACCAACACTTTGGGTAATACTATAATGGGTAATAGTATTACCATAATTGTTGGTTCTCTTGCTATAATTTAACACATCTCAAATAAAAAAATACATTGGACATTGCTTCAAGCTGTGAAAGTTCAGACTCCACATATCTTGGTTATAGATCCTGCGCACTGCAGCTGTTTTTGACATGTGAGCACTGCCTACCTTGTTTGAATAAATATTTGTCAGGTGTCCCATGGTCCTAGCCTGTAGGCATTTTTCATGGTCATTAATGCCCTCTAATGACTCCATTCTGGTACTTATCTGCTTCTGTAGAATATGTGGTATGACATACCTGGAAGCAAGCATACTTAGACAATTCATTACTACTCCATGCAGTGTTTAGGCATATTTATGTGGTTTGAAGAGCTCTATGCTTAGCTTAGGTGTACCCATGCTTCTTTGTTAGCGTTATTTAGCTAGATCTTTTGGCTGTTACTTGTGAGCATAGATCTTCCGATTTAGGCATTGTTCTAGGAGTTGCGTTTGAACCCACACATTGTATTTTAAGCTCTGGATGTACTTTTTAGTCCCATTGACCTACTTTTCTGGTCATTTATCAGACACTAATAAAATTATCTTATCTTATCTATGCCTGGAAATGGATATTTAGTCAACTCATACTTTTAACAAAAGACACAGTTTTTATATATTACTGTACAAAGGGCTACCCAGAAGGGACTGCAGCTGTTTTCTGATTTTGCAGACCTTCTCAATCCGAAATTCAGAATTGTCCCATATAACATAACCAATATGAAACTGAAACAATGCGTGCTTTGCAGACAATTCATTTAGCATACTAAATTAGTCTGCATTACAATGCCTCCATGAAGAGATGAACAAAAAGCCCACGTGTGTGGGGCCTGGGCAGACTGACCGGTTTCAAAAACAGACTTCATTTTGAAAATGACAAATCCTGCAGGTACCTCAAACCCCGTAAATGATAATACCCTCTGTCTTCTTCTTTGTCCTTGCTGCCCTCAAAGCCAAACTCATGACGAACCACATGCTCCTTCAGATTCTCCAGCTTAAATTCCAAACTACAAATTTGGAGGTTCTGCGAACACACCTTCATTTCCAGTTTTTTCTTTGTGGTTAGGTCTTTGACTTCTCCCTAAAGCCCTTGTGGAGTTAGGTCTTTGACCTTCTCCCTAAAGTCCTTCCAGAGTTTACTTGGCTCAGAAATTCTTTCCTTGAGCACAGATATTCTTTCCTTCAGAACTTAGACGTGTGACAGAGCTGATATCCAAGCCTTCCTCTTCCTCAGAGCCATAATTTCGACTGTCCCTTCGCTTGTGCAAGTGAAATTATGACAAAATGAGGCACTGGATTCTGGTGAGACAAATCTCTATTTCACATGATTAAAGGTCTGCTCAACACCGTCATTACTGCACATGTCAACTTGAGAATTAAATGCCCACTGAATGTGTGAATTTGATCAAATGAAAAAACTTAAGCTTCACTTTCTAATATTAATTTTCCAAGGTCTAACAACATTTTAAATTCAAATCTAAGGCCAACTTAGAATCCCCATAGCACTTGTTCTTAATTCCTTCCGTCTTAGCTTAGCTAGGTCCAGCCCTTTGCTCAGCACCAGCACTTGGGTCACATTGTTGGTGCTTGTCCCCAGGTTCCAATTATATTTTAATCTTGCTCTTCCTCCTGGATTGTTAACAAGACCCCCTGCCACTCCTGTGTGCCCGGGTTACCTCTAGCTGCCCTGTAAATAGCGATTTAAACAATTTATTATTGCTTGTGTTTCCACAATCCTTTAATTGACTCCATAGATAGATGTGTTAATGTTTAAGCCATTATTATAGATGTTTGCATTTCATTAGATAACAATAGCATAATCCAAGATCACTGAGAAATACACAATCACAAGAGACACAACATTTATCTTGGGAAACCCTCTAGGGGAAGAAAACCCAGCAAAACTTCCTTAATATAGATAGCCAATACAATGCCAAGAGATATCATATGCTAATACAGAAAGTCCTCTCCTAGATATGTGCCACTCTCTCTCTCCTTTGCCGGTAACAGATCAAAACTTGTCTCTCAAATTGAGCAAGTGAGTTGTATCTAAGTGAGGCTATACAAGTTTGGCACGTGTGAAGTGTCTCTTCACTGGCAGGGCCGGCTTCTCAAACTGGGTGGGTAAACCCACCTTTATTATATTTCTGGGTCTCTTTATTAACTGCTAGGGTCGACTTCTTATTCTACCTATTATAATTGTCTTTTGACCAATCCGCAAAAGGGGATTTGGTCCTATTACAATAACCGACATGATCAATCCACAATGGGGATTGATCCTATGAATAATATATCAATAATAATAAAAATACTCTTTGTAGTTACAATATTTCAACACTCCCCCTTAACAAGAAGGGTATTCTTCAGCAGCATCATGCGAGAGAGAGAGGACAACATCATCAACAACATCAAGTGGGAGGACAACATCATCAATATCATCTTGGCTGGCGTATCTATAAATCATCGGAAGTTTTCTTCATTGGCAACATCATCATTCTCAAAGGAATGCTATCATCATCTGCATCATTATGTATTAGTATAAAAACTAATACATCATCATCATCACAGCACAAGGCTGGCTCATCATAATACAGGATTGGCTTTACGTTACAACTGTCAAGCTGGAAGCTCAGTACTTGTCTCATCAAATCGTCTTGCTTTACGTCACAACACTCAAGCTGGAAGCAAGATACTCGTCCTGCTTTACGTCACAACCATCAGGTTGGAAGCAGGATACTAGACTGGCTTTATGTCACAGCTATCCAGTCGGAAGCTCAGTGCTAGTCTCATCATATCATCTTGCTTTACGTCTGACAACTGGGTCAGAAGCAAGGAACATCTTATCTTGCTTTACGTTTGACAACTGGGCCAGAAGCAAGAAACATCTCATCTTGCTTTACGTCTGACAACTGGGTCAGAAGCAAGGAACATCTCATCTTGCTTTACGTATGACAACTGGGTCAGAAGCAAGGAACATCTCATCTTGCTTTACGTTTGACAACTGGGTCAGAAGCAAGGAACATCTCATCTTGCTTTACGTCTGACAACTAGGTCAGAAGCAAGGAACACATCACATCTTGCTTTACGTC
The DNA here is from genome assembly GCA_009831015.1 of Picea engelmannii. Lineage (NCBI taxonomy): Eukaryota > Viridiplantae > Streptophyta > Pinopsida > Pinales > Pinaceae > Picea > Picea engelmannii. Next base: position 254,213 of record ML798340.1, on the reverse strand, counting down.
TGACAACTAGGTCAGAAGCAAGGAACACATCACATCTTGCTTTACGTCTGACAGCTAGGTCGGAAGCAAGGAACATCACATCTACTCCCCCTTTCGAGGAAGGTCCTTTTGGACTATGCCAAGCTTATCTCGGAAGTACTCAAACTTTTCACGAGATAGAGGCTTGGTCAACACGTCAACACCCTGTTCATCCGTGCTAATGTACTGGAGCTTCAAGGCTACTCTCTATACCATGTTGCGGATGTAATGATAGCGGATCTCTATGTGCTTCGACCTGTCGTGGAATACAGGATTCTCTGTCATCTTTATGCAGCTCTGGTTGTCACATAGAATCACGGTTGCTCTCATCTCCAAGTCAAATAGGTCGGTCAACAACTTTCGAAGCCATATAGCTTTGCAGCTAGCAGATCATGCAGCAATGTATTCTGCTTCCGCTGTGCTGAGAGCAATACTAGATTGCTTCCTACTTTGCCACGAGATCATAGCTGATCCCAAACTGAAACAACATCCTGAAGTGCTTTTCCTGTCTGAAACACTTCCTACTCAATCTGCATTAGTATATCCACTCAATGTATAATTATGATCTCCATCATAGCTGAGGCCATAATCTATTGTACCTTTAAGGTACCTCATCACATGTTTTGCAGCCACTAGGTGAACACGTCTGGGTTCTACCAGAAACTGACTCAAGGTGTTCACGGCAAAACAAATGTCTGGTCTGGTGTTCGTCAGGTAACGATCCAATAATCTGTCTATATAGTGTGGCATCAATCAATTCTGACGATGTATTGACCAACAGCTTCAGCTTCGCTTCCATGGGTGTATTCATGGGTTTGCATTCCACCATGTAGAATCTCTTTAAGATTTCGACCGTGTACTTCCCTTGGTTAAGGAAGATCCTCT
>ML798340.1:193803-250010 GCA_009831015.1 Picea engelmannii | reverse complement strand
TAGATAACAATAGCATAATCCAAGATCACTGAGAAATACACAATCACAAGAGACACAGCATTTATCCTGGGAAACCCTCTAGGGGAAGAAAACCCAGCAAAACTTCCTTAATATAGATAGCCAATATAATGCCAAGAGATCTCATATGCTAATACAGAAAGTCCTCTCCTAGATATGTGCCACTCTCTCTCTCCTTTGCCGGTAACGGATCAGAACTTGTCTCTCAAATTGAGCAAGTGAGTTGTATCTAAGTGATGTGCTAGCCTCCTTTATTTATACAAGTCTGGCACGTGTGAAGTGTCTCTTCACTGGTAGGGCTTGTTGATGTTTGGACAACATCGGGAAGACATACTCTAAAGATAATAATTACTAATATAATTATTAACTATAGCATATAATAAGTAAATAGTAATAACAAATAGTTGATGATTATTCAAGGGACGCATCCTTTCATGGATGGTCACCTTATGTTCCCTATATATGGAACACTCATCATTGTAATAACATATCGAATATCTCTCATATCTCATATGAATAAAAACCAACATGGTATTAGAGCAGGTTGACTGGGTGTGACTCCCTCACGGGAGAGCCCAGAATCCTGAGAGAAGATGATGGTGTTTGTCACAGAAGTGTGTTGATCCCCGTTGCACAACCTAAGTCTGCAATTTCAGGATGGTTGTAGATTCGGAGTATTATAAGCTTTTACACATTAGGAATATTGATGTGAATTTGGCGAAGGAAGAGTTTTTAAATTATTGCCAGATCTATGGTCATGTGACGAGATACACATGGCTGCACAACAACCTAGACTCACATCGAGGTTCGATACCATTAGAGCCTTTTTCCAGCAAAATGTAGAGCCTTTCGGGTTTTCCATCGTCTATTCATGACAGGAGATTGTTCAAAGATTGGAAGATATTGCAATCTTCCACTCTCATCAGCCCGTTAATGGCGATTGCAGAGGGATCAACAACAATTAACTACTTAGCAAAAGCTAGTTTCGACTCAAGCATAGCCATCATCCTCGTTGCATTTCTCTGTTCCGTCCTGTGCGTGTTGAGCGTAAGTGTCGTGGTACGCTGTAGACTGCATTATAGACGGTGGCGATTGGTCTGCGAGCCAGAAATCGATGTTGGTGTCGAAGGAGATAAAGGAGACACTTGCAAGAAAATCGATATAAAAGCACTGTCGACCACTGTGTACGGCACAGGGTCGCCCCTCGCAGTCATGGATTGCCCCATTTGCTTAACAGAATCCGCGAAAGGAGAAAATGAGAGAGTATTACCAGAATGTTGTCACACTTTCCACGTAGATTGCATAGATGCATGGATCAAACGACTTGGAAGGAGGCAATGTGGGCAAGGCTTGAAGACCATGATTAAAATAAAATAAAATTGCATAGGTGTGGAAAGGCGCATTACGCGAATCAATAGAGTAATGTGTAGAAATGTGACATCGCGTAGGGTGAAGCAGGATTGAATCTTGTCGGGGAAAAGGTGCTCTCTGATAGAAAGATATACCTCGACTTCATACCTAATATGTTGTTCAGGCCAAATCTCTCTTTTGGTGAATGGTCGCTGGTCGAAGGCAGAGTGGGATTTGATTGCAGAAAACTCTTGAGCGTATTTTTTTTGCAGCTTTCGGAGGATCTGCCATCTTCGGTGAAAATTCCTCGGCGCGCTTGGATCCTTCTGCGAGTCCAATATTGATCTCTCAAACATCGAAACTGCAATGAGATAACCTCTGTTCTAACACCCGAAACAAACTGAACAGTAATGAAAAACTAGCCATTCGAAATTGGAACAACAAGAATATATTTGCAACGCTATTATGTGCAATCCCTCTAACTATAGGGAAGGCAGTAAGTTTGAGAGAAATCTGAATACAATGTTCAATAGGCTTGTTCAAGCCACGTCCCAAACATGGTTTAATACTTCTGAGTATGGACAATGTCCTAACCAAATATATATGGCCTCCTACAATGTCGAGGAGACACAACAGCCGACCAGTACTACAATCGTTCACAAGAAGCAAACACTACCTTCGACAAAACTATGGGAATGTCGTTGGTGGTACTATTTGGTTGGATGACTGCTACTTATGTTATAAAAACTATAGTTTCATCGGACATCTAGACATTGATTACAAGGACTTGGAGGAAAGAGAAGTTTCCCAAGGAGGGAGACATGGTTTTGTGCATGTACATGGTGTCATTTATCGATTCATGGTTCCTTCAAATAGTCAGATGAAGGAACCAAGATATTGGTTTCATGAGGAAACTTCGATATGTCTTCTGAGACATTGGTTTCATGTGGGAAACTCGATATATCTAATATGGTTCAAGATGACATTCCTTTTTCAGAGGGAGACAATTTAGTCTATTGATCAAATTTGATCTCGTTGATCCTATAGCTCTAGTTAATGTTTCCAGAGATATTGCTGTAGGTCGAAAGAGACCTACATGGGCTCATCAAACTCTGAAAGAGGCAGAAGAACATGCAGCTCCTCATGGTACCTTCCGAGAGAGCAAGGGACCTCAAAGATATCCGTGCTATGTCGTAGCTATGAGCCACAACATTGATTCACAACCTTCCTGTTACGAGGAGGCACCTAATCAAGCGGTATGGAAAGATTCCATGATGGAGGAGTATCAGTCCATCATGAAGAACGATGTGTGGGATATTGTTCCGAGACTTGAGGGGAAGTTTGCAGTAACTTCTAAATGGATCTACAAGATCAAACACACAGTTGACAGGAGCATCGAGAGGCACAAAACAAGATTTGTTACTAGAGGATTCTCTCAGGTGGAGGGAATAGATTATGATGAGACATTTTCTCTCTTTGCTCGATACACTCCTATCCGGACGATTATTGCCCTCGCAGCATCCATGGGTTGGAAACTACATCAGATGGATGTGAAGACAACCTTTCTCAATGGAGAGATTGAGGAAGAAATATACATCGAATAGCCAGATGGTTTCGTCATACATGAGAAGGAGTCTCATGTGTGTAGATTGAAGAAGGCCCTATATAGACTCAAGCAGGCACCTCAAGCTTGGTATGCGAGGATTGATGGACACCTGGTGAGTTTGGGATTTAGCAAAAGTGTTGTTGATCCCAACCTGTACTGCAAGATTGTTAATGGTGAGGCCTTGATTTTGGTCCTCTACGTTGATGATTTACTCCTCACCGGTACATAGAGCCTTATTATTGAATGCAAGTATGCGTTGGCCTCTGAGTTTGAGATAAAGGATCTTGGTATGATTCACTACTTCTTGGGACTAGCGGTGTGACAGAGAATTGATGAGATCTTCCAGAGTCAGGGGAAGTACACAATTGAGATATTGAAGAAGTTTGAGATATTGAACTTCAAGCCCGTGGCTATACCAATGATGACGAATCTAAATAAACTAAGTGTGTCTTCTTCTGATTTTGACGAAATTGATCTGACTTTGTACAAATAACTGATTGGATAATTGATGTATCTGGTTAACACCAGACCAAATATTTGCTATGCAGTGAGTGCACTTAGCAAGTTTATAAGTCAGTTGAGATAGACACACTAGATTGTTGTGAAACATGTGTTGAGATACTTGCGAGGCACAGTTCGACATGGTCTGAGATATACTTCCAGTATTGATATGATATGGAAGGAATATATTGACTATGATTAGGCAGGGAGCGCAGTGGACAAAAAGTGAACCTTCAGGTGTTGCTTCACTTTGGGATCTTTCATGGTTTCCTGGTGTAGCAGGAAATGAACTTCTGTGGCGTTGAGCACAACAGAATCATAATACATTGCATTAAGTATGACAGTTCGTGAAGCAGTGTGGCTTCACAAGCTCCTTGAAGATCTATCCGAACATGTGCTGGATTCCACCATTATTCATTGTGTTAACCAAAGTTGCGTGAAGATCTTTGATAATCTAGTGTTTCATGACAAATCAAACCACATTGAGATCAAGTACCATTTCATTCGAGACATGGTGCAAAGGAAGAAAGTATTGGTGCAGTACCTTCCTACATATGAGCAGATTGCTGATGTTCTTACCAAACCAGGATCAAGTTTAAGTACTTCTATGACAAACTTGGCGTGGCAGAGAATGCCTCCTTTGCTGAGAGGGAGTGTTGATGTTTGCAGCTTCCTGAGACATTCTCGAGATCATACTCCTATGTGACTGAGTTGATTTGATCTGTGATGACACTTATCCGAGAAGGGATAAGTGAGGCACCTATCCGAGAAGGGATAAGTGCGGTTGGGCTTATAACCCAACGTCCCATGTGGAGAGCACATGAGGACATGTCAAGGGAGTTGACCCTTGACGTCATACACTATGGGAGTTGACCCTAGTGTTTCTAGAGGGTGTAGCCTCTAGAAGTCCACATGGAGTGCCATGTGTGACAAGATTTCTCCAGATCGTACTCCTCTATGAATTGAGTTGAGTTGATCTGTGAGGACACTTAATCGAGAAGGGATAAGTGGAACACTTATTCGAGAAGGAATAAGTGCAGTTGGGATTATAACCCAACGTCCCATGTGGAGAGCACATGAGGACATGTCAAGGGAGTTGACTCTTGACGTCATACACTATGGGAGTTGACTGTAGTGTTTCTAAAGGTTGTAGCCTCTAGAAGTCCACATGGAGTGCCATGTGTGATAAACTTTCTCCAGATCGTACTCCTCTGTGAATTGAATTGAGTTGATCTGTGAGGACACTTATCCGAGAAGGGATAAGTGGAACACTTATTCGAGAAGGAATAAGTACATTTGGGCTTATACCTATCGTCCCATGTTCAGAGAACATGAGGACATGTCAAGGGAGTTGACCCTTGATGTCTCACACTATGGGGAGCTGACCCTAAGTGTTCCTAGAGGGAGTAGCCTCTAGAAGTCCACATGGGAGTGCCATGTGTGACAAATCTTTTGCTACTATGGTGATTTTGAACCACTGGCAGAGACTGCGTGTCTCTGGATAGTAGTTGTGTACTACTATGGAAAGATACCTCCCTAGGTAAGAGGGAGTGTTGATGTTTCATCATCGGGCATAACTTCTCCTAGATTGTGCTGCAGACCAAGGGAGATAGGATACATTTATCACAAAGGTGCACTTGTGATAAATAAGCCCAGACGTAGTCCTTCCTTGATCATGACAAGGAATAATATGGACTCGAGGTGCTTGAAGTGCTTTCCAAGTGTCAGTTAGCATCAAGCCGACATTCACTCATAGGTGTGTGCTTGTGGTGAAAGATCTTGGTATAGTCTTTGTCCTAGTCATCATGATTTGACAAGGAATGATAAAGACTCAAGATGTTATATGCTTTTACATGCGGACCCAAAGTGAGCCTAATTTTGGAGAGATTTAATTGGCTCAGAGGGAGAGCCGCGGAAGGAGTTTCTCCTCAGTTCAGGTGGGAGAGAGATGTCTCCCAAGACTGAAAGATAAGTGTCATGAGTCTAGGGTGAAGTTTGTATACCTCAAAGACAAGAGTGGCATGTTGCAGAATGTCTCCCTTGTTGAGAGGTAGTGTTGATGTTTGGACAACATCGGGAAGACATTCTCTAAAGATAATAATTACTAATATAATTATTAACTATAGCATATAATAAGTAAATAGTAATAACAAATAGTTGATGATTATTCAAGGGACGCATCCTTTCATGGATGGTCACCTTATGTTCCCTATATATGGAACACTCATCATTGTAATAACATATCGAATATCTCTCATATCTCATATGAATAAAAACCAACAGGGCCGACTTCTCAAACTGGGTGGGTAAACCCACCTTTATTATATTTCTGGGTCTCTTTATTAACTGCTGGGGCCGACTTCTTATTCTGCCTATTATAATTGTCTTTTGACCAATCCACAAAAGGGGATTTGGTCCTATGACAATAACCGACATGATCAATCCACAATGGGGATTGATCCTATGAATAATATATCAATAATAATAAGAATACTCTTTGCAGTTACAATATTTCAACAAGATGTTTCTATTTTTTGTGGAGGATTGACTTTCTGATGTAGGAACATCCTTGGGATTGTGCAATCGGCATCAAATATTTTCTTTAATCTACATATTCCTATTGTTTAATTACTTAGCTTAGTAGGAGAAATAAAGAGGCAACTATTACTAAAAGACAAATACCTAAAAGACAAATCGGACAGTGAATAGAAGACGGACCACAAGTTATGCTGGGAATCTGTAGAGACAGCTCAGGAGGAGGTGAAGAGTTACAAAGACTGTTGGGATACCATGCGAACTTAATAGTCTAAGAACAAATTATAAATCTATTGAATTATTAAAGGAGTTCCAGCAGTTTGCAACCGGAGAAGATCTGCAACAGAGAATAAGAGAGTGAATACCAGCTGGTGCTCAGGGAAGTCTGAGATTGGCTGCCATTCTCTGTGAAGAGTGGAGAGACTAAGACCTCCAGATTGTAATCCACAGGCTGAATTCACATATTATTCAATAAAGAGTTAGATTCCATCCATTTCCTTCTGTTTCCTGTTATTTACATTATTAATCCTGTCATATTTAGTTCTGTAGCATTTGCACACTTTGCTTGCTTGAGTAAGCTACTTCCATAGTTACACCCTGATAGTGCTGATCCAGTTCTGTAGCTTGTTAGAAAATTATAGAACTTTGTTGCATCACTTTCATTGTACTTGGAGATGTGCATAGTTAGGCAATTTGTTATTACTCATTCATGCACAATTCTTTAGTGGACCTTAAAAGGTTTTTTTTTTAAATTTTCATAGAGGACTGGCTTTGCTGTTAAAGGGTCAAGAATCGCAATGCATTTGAATATTTTTAACTCAAGAAGTTGCATGTTCTATCCTCCTCATTGTACTTCTATCCTCTGCATTGTAATCATGCTTTATGCTTCTTGGATTAATATGATATATCTGATTTATCTTGGTATCTTGTGATTTATTGATATTTAAACTTCAGATTCAGACATATTTATCTTTTATGGCTTCAGACCGTATAAATTGTAAATATCCTACCTAAATGGCATGTAGCAACTGCCCAGTTCTCTACAAGTAGGCTTTGCTGCAAGTAGACTCAGAAAACGATTCTGCAGTATTTCCCCCCTGTATTTATTCTAAAATGCAGTTGCAATACTCCTGAGCTCCAAGTATTGGGAGTATGGCCCTAGTATGAGTACTCGGCTCATTACTTTTCTGACTTCCATTGACCAAGTATTGACCAATCGATACCCATCATGCCCCCAAGTATCGGTGAGTGCTCCTGAGTCAAAACTTGCCATACTCGTCAGTAGTTTTTCCAGCAACAAAATGATCTTTTCTTGCATTTTTTGTACTGCTGAACATGCCGAGTATGTGGAGTCACATGCCTTGACAACTACAAGTTGAATAACTATGCTCAAAAAGCTTCCCATCGGGCTGTGGTCTAGTGGTTGATATGGAGACTTGCCACACTGATGACCCAGGTTCCAACCCTGGCGGCATAGAGCCCAAGTATGAGTTGGCTGAGTTTGATGGGATTTATATGAAGATTAATTCATAAAAACCTATGCTCTAAAAGCACACAATACTTTTGTCATACCAGTTAAAGCCCAATTTTTGGGCATCTGATACAAGCTTAAGATGATTTTGAAGTTGGTAAGTGTTTCTAAGATATGGAGGTTGCAGAATGTCTGAAAATTAACATCACATGTTTGTCTCTTCAGCATGTGCACATAACAGAGTTATTTGGGCATTTCTAGTGGAGGACATGAAATACATTACTTGGTTGAAGCAACATCTATTCACTGAACAGTAAAGTACATAGAAAAAACTATTAACTCTAGAAGATCGCATTATTATTATAATTTCCATATTTGGAAAAATTGGAATTTTATTGACAAACAAATTCAAATATGAAAAAACCAGAAATTATTTTGAGACCCAGGGCTTGATTTCACAGTAGCAGCACTGTTGAGAAGAACACTGTATGGTTTTAACTCTAGGCCTGAATACATTCTGACAGTTTATGATAAGAGGAAATCCTTGGTCTGTGCACTGAAAAAGTCTGGCACTCTTGTTGAAGGAAATTTCGACCTTGTGTGAATATAGTTACTGAAACTCTGGCACCCTGCTTTGAGCTGATAATCCATAGGAATTACTTTTATTTCCAGAGAATTCTTTTAGGACTTTTTTTTCTCAACGTTTTTTTGTTTGTGGTCCTCTCTGGTTAAGTGTTGTTAGCTGCTGGACCACCTACTTATTTATCGTTTTATTCCTTTAGTGGGAAATTGAGGAATTTGCTCAAATTTTTAGGGGTATCCACCTATGGTAACTGTCATTTTTTTCCCTAACATTTCAAGTAGTCCAACAAGGTTATTTCTTCAATGAGCCATATGCTTTGCATTCGTTTATTTAGCGTCAGTAGGTATTTTTTGATGGAACGGAATCTGAATTGTATTTGTTTATGCTTTTGATAGAATAATAAAAGCTGTCTCTAGAGCAACCTTACATATTAGGCTATGTATGACATTCCTGCTCAAAGCCTCGTTGATCTGTAGGTTTTCAGTGTTTGCTTGATATCTGTTTTATATTATTGAGTTTTTTAATTAAATGTCTTATTTTTTAAAATTCTTACCTATTCTAATGTGTGATTTTCTCAGTCTGAGACAGGAGAACTCTATGATGAGAGCAGTGAGAATGAAGGCAACAATGATGATGATGCTGAAACATTTGTTGGGACCGAACAAGATGATGAAGATGATGACGAGGAGCAGAAATCTCTGAAAGCGAAGTTATGGAATTTCTTAACCACATAATGAGTGAGAAGTATCCACTATGAAAGGTTGACTTACTCCTTGGAGGTGAGAGTAGTTGATATACATTTCTTTGTTGTTGAAGTGTTATGGTAGTAAATCCCTTCCTTGTCCTGGAAATTCTTAGCGCTTCTGCAAATTCACATCCCATCTTTGTTGGTGCTTTTGAATTTTGGAGTCATGCGCTAGTCTTCTCATGTAAACATGTAATATTTCGGCCTGTATAATTGTTTGTCATTGATTTTGAGCTCCTATTGAGTTTTGAGTGTTAATATGTTTTGGCATTTGCAATCATTACATTGACCATTGTGTCTATACGCTGTCTAACTGCACAAAGTTCAAATTTCAAGCGATTTGCAGTTTCACAGTTCGAGTTCAATGTATTATCTTGCGTTTGATTTCAATGTATTATCATGTGGTTGATTGTTTTCATTGATAGTTTAATGTAACCGATGTTGGTTAACCAACTAGTATTTTTGTTATGCTTTCCTATTCTTTTGACTTATTCCTATTGCATAATCAATTATTCTAGCATTTTAATACCTGTGGATTTTATTTGTTGCAAGCTGCTTATGTATGGGCAAATGGATGTTAATTTCTTGTACAATTGCAAGGGAGGCAATTGAGAAATTGCTGTTCATATGATATATTTACCTTTTCATTTAGGCTTCTTGTTATATGTACAATACTAATATAATTTTGGTTGAGTCAAATCAAAGAATTTTGCATTGAGGCCGCTTTCACATGTTTATTCTAGATGCACGTGTAACATTTTTTAATTTGTTCAATGCCCTTATATTATTGTACAGCTCGAGTGGGTTAATGGTTAAGAACATGTGTTTCCTCCTTGGAGGCCATATGTTCGACTCTGGAGTGGGTAAGGTATGTACACCTCTGTAAACTAGGCAGTCAAATCACTGCATGTAGAAGGTTGATGACGGACATTTAGATTAGTCTAAAATAAATTATAGTAAGGAACTGCAATAACAAGTTTGAGTGTTGTTATTATGAATAATTTTCTGTTTAGATGAATGATTATTATGCATTACCAGTGCCATCACAATCTGTTAGTATGAATAATTACCAGGGATTCCTTGAATGATTATTAGGGATTTCCATTTGTAGTACAATCTATTATTTTTCCTTGAACAAGTAGGGATGCAGATTTTTTTTTATTCAAGTTGGTGAAGCCTAGAGTTCAAACATAACTCCGTGTTGTTGGGCAAGTAAATTTTTTATTAATAAATGGAGAATTGTTATATAGAATCTTAGAAAAAAGTGAACAAGTTTGAAATAATCCTTTTGTTTTATATAAAAACAAATTTGAGTATTATCCTCCAATATTTGGGTTCACAATTATGTATCTTTTTTTTAAAGATAATGGGTATGTGTTTTCTTAAAAAATTGGCTTTATCCATACTATGGTGATGTTGTGAAAAAATTAGAGAGATTAAAATACTAAAAAGATTAATAGAGATTGCCGAGACTCTTCAAAAATGAAAAATACTAAGCTCTCATTGCTTGAACGATTATTTTGCATTGTCAGTGCCATCACAATCTGTTAGTATGAATAATTACCAGGGATTCCTTGAATGATTATTAGGGATTTCCATTTGGAGTACTCCAATCTATTATTTTTCCTTGAACGAGTAAGGATGTGGATTTTGTGAAGCCTAGAGTTCAAACATAACTCCGTGTTGTTGGGCAAGTAAAATTTTTATTAATAAATGGAAAATTGTTTTATAGAATCTTATTAGAACATGTGAACAAATTTGAAATAATCCTTTTGTTTTATATAAAAATAAATTTGAATATTATCCTCCAAAATTTGGGTTGGCAATTATGTATTTTTTTTTTTAAAGATAAAGGGTATGTGTTTCCTTAAAAAATTGGCTTTATCCATACTATGGTGATGTTGTGCAAAAATTACAAAGATATTAATAGGGATTGTCGAGACTCTTAAAAAATGAAAAATGCTAAGCTCTCATTGCTTGAACACTTGCATTGGTAGTTGTATGATTTGCCTTGGTAACAAGAGGATTTTACACAATCAAAGGACTTCTTTTAATTGTACTAACATAGTTTGAGCTTTCTCTGATTCTTTCTCTTTCTGATTTTCTAACATATCCTTAGTCTCTTGACCTTCTTTATAGTTTTCCTGTCTCATGTTCATGTTTTCAATTTTAGCAATCATCCTTGGGCAATCCTCAATCTCATGACCAAAAACTTTACAACAAAGACAAATAGGACCTGTACCAGGGCATTCCTTAGCAAGATGTCCCAATCTTATGCAATTATAACATAGTGTTATTCCTCTCTTTCTTTTAAATGAGCCCCAACTTTTCCTGTACTGTGCACTGAGATCACAGTGCTGGATCTACAATCTGCAAAAATTCTTTCTAGGTTCTTGCGTCCAATTATTAGTCAAAAAATTCTTTCTATGCACAGGAACAACATATTTTTCTCTATTTATATCAAATTTATTCAGATCAACTCTTTATTCTAACTGTTCCCTAACATTCAGGCTAGGACAAAATCCATAAAAAATAACTAGATTCATACTTTCGAAGCAAAACTTTCCACGTATATTACCTTTACCAAAGCAAAAAGCTTTAAGATCTTACCTCTTTTCTTTAGATTTAGTTTCTTTCTTAGAACAGAGCTTTGTAAGTCAAGTAGAATACTGCGCACTACAACAATAGATCTACACAGAGCTTTATGTTTTCTTCGGTTCCTAACAATCACAGTTTCAAGTCTCGACAATGGAACCATTTGTTGGCACAGGGGTAGACTCAGAGTTCAACGTTTCAGCAATGCATCAACAAAACCCTAACTACCGACTTTTTCGACAACACCTGCGAAGAAGATGAAGTCTCACCCGAGGTAGAGGCAGGGGGAGTTGTAGGACTCAGGGGTCTACAACCAAGATGGGACACAGATCTGTGATTAAAATACTTAACAGAACACTTAAACAATAATATGCATTAGTTTCTTGAATCTCATTCACATCACAGATTAAACCTTTATTACAGATCAACGCAGTAACCATAAAGATCAATTTCTTCCACTCACTTAGCACATAGCTTTAACTCAGATCTAGCAATCATTTATATATAACACCATTAAGCACTAAGCTATAACATCAGATGCATTCATTATAACAACACCACTAAGAAAATAAACAACATAAATTATAAATCACATCGCACAAAACACATCAAGACACATGATATACGTGGTTCACCCCAGTGTGGGGCTACGTCCACCAACTTCTTTTTTTTATTTATTAGTTTCCAATCTTTTTACATTCATCTGCTCTTGTGCACAAAGCCACAGAGCCAAACTCCGCAGAGGACAGGAGATCTGCACGCTGTGCACCTGATCCTCTTTCCCAAAATCAGGTCAAGGCACAAAGGCAACTCCTTACTAGCACAGAGCCTTACTAACATATCATGCACATAGCCAATCAACCAAATCTCTAACATTGCTTGCACGAATCTTCTTCTACTTTCTACATTACATTCCTTCATATATATATTTTTACAAAAATGCCTAAACATGGGTAAACCCATGGGACGACATCCCATAACCCATTACATAAACCCAAGTAAACCCTTTGCTCGGTCCACAAGCCCGCAAATCAAGCAAGATCCCGTGATCTAAGCTCCGCCTGGGTGCTCCGTCTTCGACCAGCCCGTCGAAGCCCCACAAGTGGTCAAACACGACCAATGTTTCCTCAAAACGTGGTCAAGGGCCAACAAAACATTAGCATTTTAGAAACTTTTTTCAAGTTTCTGGAAGCCCCCTTTTTAGAGTGGCTTTTTTATTTTTTCTAAAATTCTGATCCCATCCGCAAGTTGCTCCTTTATATCCCACGAACATCCACAAGTTTATAGTGTATGACCTGCGGATAACCGCGAGTCCTAATATACAAAGTCGTGGAACTATGTAAGATTTTGGTTTTTGAAAAACCTTTCTCTCATTTGGAAGGTGTTGGTTGGTTTTTCAGTTTTCGTTGAGCCTCCTGTATGTCTTGCTTGTTTTTTTTTTCTTTCTCAAGTCCTTGAAAACTTCTAAGTCACAGAAAATATCTTGCTCTTGGTTTCCCAGTGTTCTTGGCTTACTTTTAGCTTTCATTTTTAAGAAAAATGATTTGCATTTTGAAAAACAATTCTCCCTCATGGCCAATAATCGTGTATCCTACAGTTTCTTTTAGCGTCTTTTGTTAGTTTTGCTTTGATAGAAAGAAAATGAACCTAGTTTTCTGCTAGTCAGGGCTTTTTTCTTTTTTCTTTTCAGTGTTTTGCATTGTTATTAAAAAATAAAATATATTAGCATAGGTTTTTGTTTTCTTCTCATCTGGAAAGCATTTCAAAAGAAAAATAAGAAAGAAAATCCTTTTGTTTTCCTCTTTTTCATTTTGCATTAGAAAAGGAAAACATTTCATTTCAAGCTTTGAAGGTTTGTTCATGTATTTTCGCTTTCTTGAAACCTTTTTATCATTTGAAGAATTAGTGTAAAATGTTTTCTTTTCCAGTGTTCTTATACGATTCTTTTTTGCAAAAGTCTCAAACAACGTTAGTTGCACTTCCATACCCTTTGAGTAAAAACAACCACTAAAATGAACACTAAACTTAAAATGTACTAGACTTTGTTTCTAGGGTTCATAAACAAGCTTAGGGTTAGGGCCTTGGTTAGGTTGGAGAGTTAATTTCTCCAAGGCCAAAAAAAAAAACACAGGAGCCTTCTTTAACACATGTGATAAACACGAAGTCGCGTGAAGGAGAGCTGAGGAGAGATCCCTCCGAAACTTAACTAAGTGTAGTGGAGAGATCATATATTGGGGGTTTTGTTAGTACCCATATCTCCATGAGAGGCGATGCTTTCAAGGCTTCATGATTTGTTACCCTGATAATATTTTCAATCTCGACTTTCAACTGTACCCCTTGGATGTTGAATACGAGTTGGTTACCCTATTTTATTTTCCTAGGGATCTCAGAGATGACTTCGGGGGATTTTTGTGGTACCCAGGGCATATTTCGTATCATACTTTCCAGTATTGCTGTAGGGTGCCCCACGAAGCATGGGTGATTGCATTGGATAAGGCTATTCAGTGAAGGTTTGAATAATTTCTTCTCATTCCTTCATTCGTTGGTCCACGTGACTTAATCAACTTGTGCCTTCATCTGGAAGGTTGCCTTCCACTTTTTCATTGCTTTGGACTCAGGACCTCATCCACCTGGGCTGAATTTTTGGAGAAGTTGTTTGCCTATGATGTTTCTCTTAGAAATTTTTATTGGAGTCCTGCTTTGTACAATTTTCCTTAGGTTGTTTCAGTATCACTGTTGTTGGATCATTGATTCTTGGTGGTTGAACAACCACTTCGTTGGTCGGGAAGGACCCCTGGTCTTTTTATTGAAAGTGTGGAGCTGCCTCCTAGAAGGAGTGGGTTTTTATACCACTGGTTCACCCTAGTTAGTGCATGAGACTTTTATGGACATGAAAAATCCTACAAGGGATGAACCTATGCATAATAAAGTTATGGCCAAATTTCTTGATGATATCAACCAGGGAACCCCTGCCCTAGGGGATTCTTGTGCTTTTCCTTTGGAAATTTTATTGACCCCTTGATGGCCCTTTGAACATTCCTCGGTTGAATGTAGGACTATCGGTTTGGTTGTGGACCACTCCGAATGTCCTGAATTATCTTGATGCTTCTCAGATAAGCACCTTATGTCAGGGGCATTGTACAGATGTTGATCCTTTACTTCATGCATATGCAAAGTTTACTTATTCTCCTTCTCCCTCTTTTGGTGAAAGTCCTTATACTAGTAACTAGAAGTGTAAAAGGAATAAGAAGAGGAAGATTAAGAAGAAGAATTCACCAACCTCTCCTAGTCACGTTGGAGACTTGTCACCAACCTTTGCAAGTCATGCTGGGGGTAAGAAACCAGCCGCTACGAGTCATAGATAATTTTAGGGGATAAATTTCGTAGATGGGCTAATTTTCCATTCTTTTCCCCAAAAAACAATTAGCCAATTTACATTTTTTCTAAAAAGGTTTCACTCAAATTCTATAGAATAAAATTATTTTACCTTTAAAATAGCCCAAATTTTATAGAAACTATATAAAATCCTTAGAAATTTAAATATTTTTAAAAGATATCCCCAAACATTTTATAATTTACATATTAAGAACTAGTAATATTTGCCAAGGTTTCTACATTTTGAGATAAAGTTCCATCCTTAAAATCATCCCTGCTATGAGTCATGTTGGAAGTGTGAGTCTAGTCATTGCGAATCATACTGGCATTAGTTCACCAAACTTTGTGATCATGTTGGAGATAGGTCAACAAACTCTGCGAGGCATGTTGAGGAAAATAAACATGCATCTGTGAGTCATGCAGGGAGTGAAAGTCTAGTCACTTCTAGTCATACTAGAAAAATATCACCAACCTCTGCAAGTCATGTTGGAGATCAACAACTAGCTGCTGCAAGTCATGTTGGGGGTAACCCACTAGCTGTTGCAAGTCATGCTGGGGGCATTGATACTGGTGATAATCCTAGACGTATATGACATAAGCCCAATTTCCCTTGTAATATTTGCGAGGGAGACCAACTTACTCATTTGTTCTTCGATATTCAAGTGGTACAAAAAGTGTGGTCCTTGTCTGAAGGCCCTTCTAGTTCTGAGTCATATTTAGGTTCCCAATAATCTATTCAATCATTGGTTGATGAAGTGTTCATGTTGATGCAATATTCAACCGATACCACTATCATTTTGGGGGGTGATGCATCACTTGATCATGTTGTCTCACATCCTATTCAACCAATGGTTGAGGAAGTGGTCACACTGATGCAATCTTCGACCAATCCCACTCTTCTCTTGGAGAGTGACAAGTCTAAGGAAGTGACATCGACAATGCAATCTTTGGACGATACCACTCTTATTTCGAGGAGAGATGCATCTTTCAACTGTGTCCTTAGCATTTTCAGTTTAGTACCCTCTAAACAAGGGGGCATTCCACTCTCTTCAAGTACGCTCCTTCCAAGTCCTAGGATGGTTTCTTTTGATTGGAATGATCTTATGGAGCCTCGACTTCCTTCTTCTGCACCTTTCTAGATACAAGTTCTTGTTGAATCTATGTTGAAAGTAATTCATCGAAGTATTGTAGATGAAGGATCCTCTGCAAGTATTTTATCCTCCTCGGCTTGCAAAGCTCTGGGTTCTCCCAAGATTGTGTCAGCTACCAGTGAGATACCGGCTTTCAACAAAAGACCTAGTGAATGTTCGAGGTTCTTCCTTAGTTTTCTATCACCTTAGGTGGGAAGACTGTTCTAATAGATCTTTTAGTAGCACTAGACCCTTTAGATTTCAATATGCTTCTTGGGCATGATTATGTTTATGCGATGAAGGCCGTGGTGTCTACGCTCTTTTGTGTGATGTATTTCCCTCACAACAAAAACATTGTCACTATTGATCAGATTTCATCTGATAATCACCATCTTAGTTCGATTTCATCTCAGGTTTCCCTTTTTTGTGTTCCTAGTGTTTGAGTGGACTCTTCTCCATCACGTGTGAATTATGTGGTGTCTTATCCTTGGTGTTCAATTGCTCTTGAGAAGGATCCTTATAGTTATGTTTGCCTTCTCAAGACAAGGTCTCAACAATTGATCAGGGGTTTTATCCAATGGGGTCATGGGAGCCCTTGCTTACCCCTATTGGCCCAAGTAATCTCAAATTTCCTCTCAAGTCTAATCTTACTGGTTGTGAGACCTCGAGCCATGTTATTTGCGTGTTATCGAGCCTTGGTTTCATGAATGTTGAGTTTCCTTTAGATAAGACTATCCTTGAAGCTATGATTATGGATCTTCGACCTCCTCTTGAACTGGAAACTTTATAGGTTGGTTACCAAAGAAACCTTTGGCCTGATCCTAGAAATGGGCTCTACCTAGAGAACTACTATGCATATGTTGCAACGCTGTGTAGTCCTATGTACATATTGTACTTTCAGGGTTTCTTATAACACTTGTTTTTATCAGAGGTTTTTTTTTGGTCTTATATACAAGACTTTGGAGACATTTTTTCTTTGGTACCTTTTTCATTCTATGTCGATCCATTCTGACAGGTAATGATCTTGAAATTGGCATATAGGTTAGATTTTCCCCTTCATGCATTTTTGCATTAACCATTTCCTGTTTCATTTTTCCTTCGGATTGACCCCACTGAGTTGCAATGTAGAACCTTCTCTTCTATTTAGAAGTGTCGTAATTAATGTGGTAGAGCCTATATTCCATGAGCGTCCTAGCTTAGAATCCCTTTGCATTTTAGTGCTCGTGTTTCAAGTTTCTATTTAGGCTTGGGAGTCCCGTTTAGTCTCACCATGACTTTACCTATAGGACCCAGTCTTTTTCTGGCCATTACCTATAGGACTCCCCCTAACACATGCTGATACTTATTGTCAACACCTCTTCAGTTTTTCAGTAGGTATTGTGTTTCTTATTGGAATGTACAGTAGGGTCATTTCCACCTTCACAATGCATTTCTCTGTATCGTTCACATATCCTCCATAGGATCCACGCCATTCGTTTTCAAAATTATACCTTCAAGCTGCTTAAAGGTGTCGCTTATGGATGGTAGAGCTTACCTCTCCATGGGTGTCCTAGTTAGTACCTTATTGTCCTTTTTGACACACATACTAATTATTTCAGTAGGCTCGGAAGTCATGTTTATGTTGATATTATGGTAGCTTCGGGAGGTATGAACGTTTATTATGACCTATGACGAGATTAGAATGTTTCAGAAGGAAGCAAAGAAATGAAGGAAACCCTAGACAAGATGTCGGATGCAGAAATATAATTAATATGAATTAGTTAGTACCCAGAAGGAGAAGTCGGCCCCAGTAAGTCTGCCATAACCACTATAAATACAGGGCGCTAGTCTCTAATTTGACACACTTCTCAGTAGTTGCAGAGAGCTAGTTCTGCGCAGTGCAGTTGTAGTCTTGTGCAAAAATCCTGGGGAAGGTACTGCACCAGATTTTGGGTGGGACTATCTGATCAACTTTGTTACTTGTTGCTTGGTGCATTGGCCTCTCTTGGCTATTGGATTGCTACTAGGATTCTCTTCTCTGTCAAGGTCAAGGTGCTCGGAGGGTGGCTTTGGCCTATGGTTGGGTGACAAGGGTATTGTCAATGGTAAAACAAACACAATCTTTCATATTCTAACATCTTATGGGCCCACACCTCCTTCATTCAGTCTAAACGCTGGAAGGAAACATAGCCACTAGGATATTGAGCTCGCTGAGGAACTGCTGCTAGGGTTACTAGTAGGAGCATCTTCCAAAGACAATGCCGCTAGGGTTACTAGTAGAAGCAGTTGCATAAACCCTAATCTCAGATCCGACACCTTGTGATGGAGCATCTCGCTCAAAAAGAAGATATTTAGATGTGCCCTAACTCAACGCACCTTTTGATTCTCTCAGAAGACAGAAACAACGAAGTTGAAGTTTTGGATCAAGGCATGACCAGTGACCAGTCAACCGAAGACATGAGTGAAACAATCAGTCTTCTACACTACTCAACACTCACTGGAACGATTGAAGATGACATGTGGATAATCGATAGCGAAGATTCTAGGCACATGATGGGAGATCAAGCCAGACTCTCAAATCTAAATGAGAAGAAGACCTCGTACAAGGTAGAGCTTGGAGACAAAACCACTTACCCCATGGAAGGATTTGGACAAGCCTCCATCAAAATGAAAACAGGTAACTATGTTCACTTAAGCAATGCTTTATATGTACCTGGTTTAGAAAAGAATATTGTATTGATATCTTGCCTAGAAGACAAGGGAAACATAATAACTTTTGTGGATGGAAAGGTGTTATCATGGCATAAAGACTCCAACATAGAGAATGCTAGGGTTATTGGAAGTCGTGAAGGAAACCTATATAGACTACTAGAACAAAATGAAGAAGCTCTTGTACACAATGAAGTCAACCCCAATGAGCTTTGGCACAGAAAGTACGCTCACATTAACTATCTAGCATTACCCTTTCTCAAAAGGATGGTTGAAGGAATACTAGAGTTGCAGCCTACACATGAAGGAATCTGCAAAGGATGTGCTCTTGGCAAGAATATCAAGAAACCATTCCCAAACAGTAACAATAGATCTAAAGATATTCTAGATCTGATACACTTAGATGTTTGCGGTTCGATGCCAGTAAAATCTCTAGGAGGATCTTCTTACTATGTAATCTTCATAGATGACTATTCAAGAAAGACTTGGTTATATCTACTCAAGACAAAAGGCTAAGTATTCAACAAGTTTCAAGAGTTCAAAGCAGAAGTAGAAAATCTCATGAATAAGAAGATCAAGACGCTAAAGACTTATAATGGTGGAGAATACACATCAAAGGAATTCGTTGCATTCTGCAAATCGGAAGGGATTAGGAGGGAGCTGACTGTTCCTCATAATCCTCAACAAAATAGTGTAGCAGAAAGAAATAACAGATCCATTGAAGAAACCGTAAAAGCCTTACTAAATGATCAAGGTCTATCCATGTTCTTATGGGGAGAAGCAACAATGACATCAATATATGTGCAGAACAGAAGTCCTCATCGTATATTGAAGGACATGACACCAGAAGAATATTTATCAGGTAAGAAACCTAATGTGGAAAATCTAAGAATATTTGGATGTCCTGATTACTCTCACATTCCCAAGGACCAAAGGAATAAACTAGAACCTTCAGGAAAGAAAGGGATATTCGTGGGATACAATGATTCATCCAAAGCTTATAAAATATATATTCCAGAACAACACAAGATCAAAGTCAATAGAGATGTAACATTCAATGAGAAGATGGCTTTCAAGAGATCCATAGAAGAAACTATAGAAGAAGAAGAGATTGAAGAACTTAACGAAGAAAGTACAAAAAACAAAAATGATGAAAAACAAACTACATGATCATCTTATGGAGCCATTTGAAAACATTGATTCAAAAATCGTACCAAGACCTAAAGAAAAATCGGTGGTAACTTCAAAATGGGTGTACAAGATCAAACATGCAGCAGACGGAAGCGTGGATAAATACAAGGCAAGATTCGTAGCTAGAGGGTTCTCCAAGAAGGAGGGAGAATATTATGATGAAATGTTTGCTCCGGTGGCTAGATATACTTCCACCAGAGCTATCATATCTCTTGCCGCTTCCATGGGATGGAACTTACATCATATGGATGTAAAGACAACTTTCCTCAATGGAGCTATTGAAGAAGAAGTATATATTGAACAACCTCAAGGGTTTGAGGTACATTCCAGAGACACTCACGTTTGCAGATTAAAGAAAGCTCTATATGGACTTAAGGAAGCTCCAAGGGCTTGGTATGCCAGAATGGACAGTTATTTAATGAGACTTGATTTCTCCAAGAGTCATGCAGATCCAAAATTTTACTATAAAGTCGTGGAAAATGCACCTGTAATCCTACTACTATATGTTGACGATCTATTCATAACAGGTGAAGAGGCTCTCATCACCCAGTGCAAGAAGGAATTAGCTTCTGAATTTGATATGAAAGATCTAGGTCTTATGCATTATTACTTGGGACTAGAAGTATGGTAGAAGCGTGGTGAAGTATTCCTTGGACAAGGAAAGTACGCAATAAAGATCCTTCAGAAATTTGGAATGATGGATTGTAAGTCCATGGACACTCCTATGAATGCGGATATAAGAAAAGTGAAAGATCTAGATTCTGATCCAGTAGACCCATCTCTATATTGACAACTAATTGGGTCATTGATGTATTTGGTAAATACTCGACCAGACATTTGCTTTGCCGTAAATACAGTAAGCCAGTTCCAGGTGGAACCAAGACATGAACATTGGATAGCTGCAAAGCATGTATTAAGATATATTCATGGGACAATAAATTATGGCTTGAGATATATCGCATCCAGTGATATCCAACTTCATGGATTCACAGACTCTGATTGGGCAGGAAGTGCAGAAGACAGAAAGAGCACTTTAGGTATGTGTTTCAGCTTGGGCTCCGCTATGATATCTTGGGGCAACAAGAAACAAAGTCTGTCGCACTCAACACAACATAAGCAGAGTATATGGCAACATGTGAAGCATGCACATAAGCAATATGGTTAAGGAAGTTAATCTCCGGTTTATTTGATCAGATTCTAGAATCGACCATAATATATTGTAATAATCAAAGTTGTATAAGATTATTAGAACATCCCGTGTTTCATGAAAGGTTGAAACACATTGAGATCAAATACTACTTTATTCGAGATAAAGTCCAGGAAGGAGAGGTAAAACTCGAGTACATCCCCACTGATGAGCAGACAACATATATCCTGACAAAACCTCTATCCAGAATAAAGTTTGCATATTTTCGAGAGAAGATGGAGATCGTGGAAATAACTCCTTTAGTTGAAAGGGAAGAAATGACTCTCCTAGTTGGGAGGGAGCACTGAAAATATTATTGAAGACATTTATTTGTGATTGAAAAATAGTCCATCTCGGACAGATTCTTTCATGTTTGGAAAGTGGATTGAGATTTCTGATTGACAACGATTTCCCATTGTGGTTAACATGGGAAATGGTCCAAATTGCTGATGTATCATAGACAACGAATTCCCATTGTGGTTAACATGGGGAGTGGTCTAGGGCAGTCTCTCTTCTTGAGGGTTACTCAAGAAGACTGGCCCACCTTGTTGGACAACGATTTCTCATTATGGTTAACATGAGGAATGGTCCATTTTGGAGGTTGATACAAGACAATATTTTCCTCTTGTGGTTAACAAAGGAAATGGTCCGGACAATCATTCCTTAGGGTTTATACATTCTCTCCAGGGTGCACTTTGATTAGTGTAGGAAGAATGGCCTAGGGTGAGGAATGGTCCAGGCTCAACAATCAGGGACAAACATTCCTTAGGGTTTATACATTCTCTCCAGGGTGCACTTTGATTAGTGTAGGAAGAATGGCCTAGGGTGAGGAATGGTCCAGGCTCAGAAATCAGAAACAATCATTCTTCCTTGTTTGAGAAGAATAGGGAAGATAGCCCATTGTTGATGTTCTATACTAAGGGCATATATTCTTTCAGATCTCACAGATGTGAGTGAAAGATTGGCCCAAATGGTTCAGTTTATTTTAACAATATTTTCTATGTAGGTTGTCATAAGATGATTGTTATGGAGACTGCCTATCTCCAGACAATAGAGATATACTACTGTGGTGGATATGTTCCACTGATTGTGACTATGTGTCACAGTTTGAGTATTTGTATACTACCGTGGATAGACACAGTTGTGTTCTATCAATTGATATTGTACCAGTTATCATAGGAGATTATCCAGTTGGATAATAATGACGATGCTCCTGATACTACCAGTTGAATGGTCTGTTTGTGCTCAAGACCATACCTCCCTATCTAGGAGGGAGTGTTGATATTATGGTAGCTTCGGGAGGTATGAACCTCTATTGTGACCTATGACGAGATTAGAATGTTCCGGAAGGAAGCAAAGAAATGAAAGAAACCCTAGACAAGATGTCGGCTGCATAAATATAATTAATATGAATTAATTAGTACCCAGAAGGAGAATTCGGCCCCAGTAAGTCTGCTAGAACCACTATAAATATAGGGCGCTAGTCTCTCATTTGACACACTTCTCAGCAGTTGCAGAGAGCCAGTTCTGCGCAGTGCAGTTGTAGTCTTGTGCGCAAATCTTGGGGAAGGTACTGCGCCAGCTTTTGGGTGGGACTATCTGATCATCTTGGTTATTTCTTGCTTGGTGCATTAGCCTCTTTTGGGTATTGGATTGCTACCAGGATTCTCTTCTCTGTCAAGGTCAAGGTGCTCGGAGGGTGGCTTCGGCCTATGGTTGGGTGACAAGGGTATTGTCAATGGTAAAACAAGCACAATCTTTCATATTCTAACAGTTTAGTCCCTCCATGTATTTTCATTGAAGCCTCATGTATTCCTCTTAATCTCTTTCTAGATAATGTACCCACAGGGATTCCAAACTTTTATTGGGTTGTAATTTCATTGCATATTAACTGCTCGTGATTTTAGGCCTAATGCCGACTTCAACTTGTTATTGTTGAACCATTTTCTTATGCATTCCTGCCAGTTGCTAGCCTTGCAATTTATTATTTTGTGACTTGATACCTTAACCTTGGAAGAAACATCCCTTGAGTGTCCTTATCCTGCACATGCTTCCTTGCATGGAGCATATGTATGTTCCTTGCACTGTGGAACTAGTTTTCTTTCTTGTGACACCCATTTCCTCCATTATATTATAACACCCTTTTATTATTTTTCAGGATTTAATAATATGAAAAAGACAAAAAATAAAAAAAAAAACCAAAAAGAGGGGGAAAACTTCTATCTCTTTTGTTGGCAGTAGTCTTGTCTCCCTTGAACAAAGCACAATCTTTGACTCAATATCTCAATATTTTGTGTTTAGTATGGATTTAGGATACTTTTTCTCATTTTTGAGCATAATCTCCTTCAGTTGGTTATTCTTCCAACCATATGGAGTGTTTGATGATGCCTCCTATATCACTAATGCATCCCAATTTATAATCCATGTTGCCTAATTCACATAATATGTCGTGTTTTTGTTTAAGGGAAGCTTCATCTCGAGTTGGCCACTCTGGAGTAAGTCTCTGACCTTTCAAGTCACCCTTCCCTATTCCATCAAGTACATATCATTATCACAAGTATCTATGTATCTTACTTGTGATAGTATAGAAGGTCTCCATTGAATTCGTGCTAGTGGGTCTACTCTTATCGACTTCAACACATTGTTTTGAGAGTATGATCTAGAGTTTCACCTTGGGCTTATTTCCATTATTTATAGGTGACCTTGCACTCAACATATGACAAACCATCATTGGTCACTGACTAAGCAGTTTCCCTTGTGTTTGACATCAACAACAATCATCACACATAGGGATTCATGCGATACCTTGGTTTCCATTTGACCCTATTGGTGGATTCCTTATCTTTTTCAATAGTCTGCATTATTGGCTACTATTATGAGAGTATTTGTCATGCACTATTCTATCCAGTGCATGAAAGAGTCATACCTTAGTGTGGTCCATACAATTTGTTCATTCGAGTCCTTCCAAATCTTTGGACTTATGCTACCCCTCGTGCTGGATGATGAGGGATGCCTAAATTCCTTCCTTCCAATGGATCTCTTCCTATCGACTTTAGCACATATTGCACTGGGATAGGGATCTAGAGTCATATTTGATACCTTGGGGTTTGCAGTGATCAACAATAGTTTCCCTCGCTATTGACAGTGGGAATACATCAATGTCCTATACTCGATAGATTCTACCAGGTGTTCGACATCATCTCATTTATTCACACTTGTTAGATTGTACCATGATACCTTGAAGCCCATTATCATCATCGGTGGGTTGTCTCGCATTTTTTAATGGTATACATCAATGACCGATAATGAAGCGGTGTCTCACTGTGTTCGACCCCATCATATCTATTCAAATAGTGTGGACTTGTACCAAAATGGATCATTTTGAAGACTTTGGGTAAAGTACGAGCATCAAATATTTTTATGCTCCTACATGACATATATTGTACCACCCCACAAACATTGGTACTTGTAGAGGATTAATTTGTTCACTCCATTGGTCCTAGATATCCTCTATTTTTTATTTTGAGACATAGCTCCACTGTGTATCTATTCGTGGCTATGATCTACTTTGACATGGATATACTATGTATTCCTCATGGCCATGCTTGCTACTTTATATATATCACATGAATCCACTGTGTATTTCTTGTGGCCATGGACATCAATCCTACTTTCATATATGCCATGGATCCGTAGTGTATTTGATTTTGTGGCCATGATACATCACTCTTGAGCATGGGTATGCCAAACTTGGGAAGAGAATACTATTACTTGATCTTTGCTGATGGTTTTTGTTCTTGGATTAGTTGTTCATGAACCTTCATTTGGATATACTTCAATTCATCCTCTGCTCTTAGAGTTATAATGTATTTCAACCATCAATTTCCCTTCTAACTTCACACATTAGGGGGAATCTTTTATACCACAATTTCCACACCATTTTCATTGTGAGATGGCTTATTCCTTGTTCATGACTTGCAAGTTTAAATCCCAACTTTCTTCATCAAAATCACTTAAAAAAATGTTTTTTCTTATATATGCGGGCCACCTTGGTGAAACATGTGGAAATTCATGCCTTGATAGTGTGCAACCAACATATTCCCTAAAAATATATGAAAAATAAAATAATTCCACATTTTTGGGAGGGTATTTCGGTTGGGATTGTTTCCCAACCTCCCTAATCCTGTACCAAACATAATTCAACCTCCTTAACCTCTTAAGGATGGTATAAAGAAAAATTTGGGGGTATGGATGAGAAGTAAACCTAGGTGCAAAGTTATGCTGAAGAAATTGCAAGTCTCCCTATTCCCCTTCATCTTTTGAGTAGCATCCGCTTGACCTGTAACCCTTGTTCCAAAATTCTTTCCTTTTCATAATATGACCATAATGTGTGTTCCTATCCTTACTAGGTCATCCAAGAAAGGGAAATCTTGCTGAGTGATTCTTGAAGGACCTTTTGGAGAAACATGGGAAGTTGTCTTAGAGGCAGTGCTGACGGTTGGAGTCAGGTTGTAACCACTTTATTTTACTATTGTTAATAAATATTTCTCTTTTCTCCATACTTGTGGAGTATTGATTCAATTCGTTTATGTATGCCTAATTAATTGTCATATTTGAATCTATCTATCAGTTACTTGTATGATTTTGTGTTATAAATACCTTGTTGCAACACTTTCTTGATTTTATTTTTAAGTCTAACTCAAGTAGGAGTCAAGAGCAGTACCAGGGTCGAGAGCGGGGAATGACACCAAATGTAAGGACACAATGTGTGAAAATTTCTTCCCTATCTGATAAAGTATTTATTTCATTGCAAGTCATGTGTGTGGGTTAGGATTCTATATTTTACTTGGTCAATATTTGTTGTGACATGACCCAAAGTCATGGGGGAAAATCCCATAACGACAAGGAAAAATTTACACCAAGAGTGTAATGAGAGAACAAGAGGAGAAGAAGATACATGTAGTGTATTCAAACAAAGGAGAGACCTCACAATAAAAGACAAAGCAGAAAGGCTCAGAGATGAGAAAGAGAGTGAAGAGGTGCGACTGTGTTGATTGAGAAAGACAAGAATATCTTTCTGAAGGAAAACATGAAGCTTGTATGAGTTTTTGATGATCACCCTGAACAAAGAAGACCTGGATTCCAAAACTGGAGCAATAAAGGGATGCAACTTGGTGTTACTGGAAAGAAATCAAAACTGTTAAGGGGAGGTCACCGAGGGACTGTTGAGCACTGAAGAGAATCCCTTGTGCAGAGGAAATCCAGTTGAGAAACCACCCGATAAACCTGCAGATACCTGAATCTCAGTGGGAGGTGGAAACTTCTACTTTGTTAGAGGAAGGAGAGTAACCTTCCTGGATCATCATAGACTTAGAACCTTGCCGAATCAATTTCCCTAGTGGAATCATGGCTTATCATGGGGGTGGCTTGCTGTAGGAAGTGACTCTACAACAAGGCCTAAGGTTGGGAGGAAAGACGTCCTCTCTCAATCAGTTGCATTTGGAAACGTCCCTATCAAATACGTGTTTATTTGTACTGATACTGACTGTGAATGATGCATATGAATGCTTATGAATGGAATGTTGCATGGATGTGTAAATTTCCAAATCTAAATGAAAGTCTATGAACTTGATCCATGAATTTGAATGCCTGTAAGATGAGATATGTTGCCATGCTTATTATTGCTTTGTTAAATCGTGAAAACAATTAAGTGTGAAATTCTACTTGTTTGAACACTCTATATTTCCTATGCAGAGAACTTGTAAATCCAGTGAGGTTGTTAACCTTAATTTTGGCATCTTGTGTTGGCCATTGAATTGGTTTCGAACCTTCAAAAGTCAACATTGAAGTCCTCCAGAACTCGAAAAATGGCTAAGTCCTTGAAATGCACTGTTGTCACTCCTTAAAACCCCGTGTTGCTCAATGAAGAACAACAACCATCGATTTGAAGATATTGGGACCATTAATTGGTGGGATATTCAGAGTGGAAGCATCAGAGAGAACTCATAGGTGCTATGGGAAAGAATCCAAACAAGAGACTCTGAGATGTAACATTTGGAGTGGGGTTTTCAGAAGGAAATCTCATGTGCCATGAGAACACCTCCTAACGAAACACTATGAAGTTGAGCTAGTTTGGGCCGTAGATATAGAAGCAGATGAGATGAATCCTCAATCATTGATCATTTTAGGTCCCACGTAGCAAGTCAAGAGGGAAGAGCGAGTGAGAGATGACTGGGAGCGTCAGTGTGAAGACACATGCCAACAATCGATTAGTCGACTAGATTGAGTGTGAGTCTATATGGCTCAGAGTTGACTTTTTTTTGGAGTATGACTCCAAAGAGTTCATATTACTCCTTTGAGGTGTTGAAGTGTGACTTTGATGGAGAGTAGATCTCGATCGTAGATTTTTGAGTGGATATATGGCATGGTAGCTGTCGATATGCCGTGGGACTTTCCTAAGTTAAGAGACAAAGTGTTAACGTCATGATTGATGTGGCATGCCAGTGGGAAGTAAGAGTGATTTTAGTATGACTGATGTTAGTACTTGAATGATTGACAAGTGAGTGGGGTCTAATCGAGATAAGAGAACCCTAGGTGTCGGAAGGATATCAAACGTTGGTTAGGAGGCCGTGATGTGCATCTACACTTTCCATCGAGGAGAGGGGAATATTCCTCAATACCTTGATTTTGGAGTAGTCAAACTACTCAAACCTTTCAAATTTCAAATGGATGGTATCAAGAGGGAATATTCCTTGATACCATATTCGTCAGAGGTAAACACAAAGTGCACCGGAAGAAAGTTTGAGCGATGAAGGCTGTGGGCCTACATAGACTCAAGTTCCATAGTGGCAGGCTAGACTAGTTCCATGATGGGGCTAGGTTGTCTCCACGTCATATGGTAAGAGGAATGAGGTGTCACATGGATTCCACATGGAAGTAAGAGAGTTGTTGCTTATGTAAACTTAAGAACTTCAGAAGGTCATAACTTTCAAACCAGAGCTCAGTTTTGAGCGAAATTACCATCATTGGAAGGCTCTTGACGAGAAAAATACAATGAATCCGTGAAAGAGAGGATTTGAGTTGGTTTAGAAAAATAAACATTTCAACACCCCATCTATAAAAGGGTTACTTAGGAGTCGAGTGTGTTACAAGCCATACATCACATTTACAATATACATCGCTTGGCTCTCGACCACAAAATACATTTACAATACACATCGCTAGTTTGGGGTTTTAAAATGGGGATGTTACATTCCCCTCCTACAAAATGCACTGTCCCCAGTGCATATAACCATAGAATTTACACATTGACATATATAAAACATTACATCAAAATACTTGATAATTCTACAACTTAATGATTCACACAACAATTCCAACCAATAACTCCCTTTTCCCCTCAACCCTTCATTGGTTGGAAAAGAATCTCAAATTTATGGCTCCAGGAACTTCAACTGCCAAAATGAAGTCTTCATTCACTTATGTACATTTAATTTTCTTCACAATTTTTAAAAATTTGCAGTTATGCTTCCTGCATGGATTCCTCATGCGCCCATGTAGCATATTCAAGACCGTAATAGGTCTATTGAACCTTTACCAATCCCATGTCTTTGTTTATGATCACTTTGATTTTCCGGTCCAGGATGTGCAATGGTTCCACCTGAAAATCCCCTTCATGTTCCACCTAGATCACATTCCAATCAATCACATGATTAGGATCATGTACGCACTTTTTTAACAAAGATACATGGAACACCTTATGAATTCTCATGGATGCAGGTAATGATAACATGTATGCAATTTGTTCTATCTTTTCTAAGACCTCAAAAGGACCACAATATCTCACTTCCAACTTTGGGCAACTTCCCAATTTCAATGAGCTTGTCTTGAATTTAACTTTTAAAAATGCATGCTCTCCCACTTTGAATTCTCTATTTGTTTTCTTTCTGTCAACATAGCTCTTCTACTGATCTTGTGAAACTTTTAAATTCGAACTGATTTTTACCATATGTTCTTCCATTTCCTTTAACGACTCTGACCCAATCACAACTTTGTTTGCTGGGTTATCCTAACTTACTGGTGTGTTGCATTTTCTGCCATATAATGCTTCAAATGGGCTCATCTTCAATGATTCATGATACCCATTGTTATATGCAAACTCAACTAAATGGATATTGTCCATTACATACATTAGAATAAATATTCATTACATACATTCTCAACATACATTCAATCACTCAATTAATTCTTTCTGTCTGCCCATCTGACTCTGGGTGATATGCTGTATTGGAATTTAAATTTGTCCCAAATCCATTAAACAAACCCTTCCAAAAATTGGAAGTGAACTTGGGATCTCAATCCGACACAATTTTCTTAGGCACACCATGTAGCCTAGCAATTTCTCTCATGTAAATTTATGCAATATTGGATGCCTTATGAGTTACTTTTACCAGATTAAAATGTGAAGCCTTTGCGAGTTTGTCCACCACTAGCATGATGGAATCATGTTGCCTTGCTATCATAGGAAATTTAATAATGAAATCGATAGTAACAACTTCCCATTTCCATTGAGGAATGGAAAATGACTATAGCAATCCCGCTGGATATCTGTGCTCAACCTTTACCTTCTAACATTCCATGCATCTAGCCAAATAATAAGTGACATCTTTCTTCATTTCAGGCCAAAAATATTGGCCTCTTACAACTATAATAGTTTTTTGATATCCTGGATGTACAGCGTATGGCACATTATGCATCTCCTTTAAGATTAAATTTCTCAATTCCTAAGAATTGAGAACATAAAATTTGTTTTGAAATAAGAGGATTCCATCCTGTTCCAGCATGTAATTCTTATATTTTTGTTGTATATCATCATGCTGTAAGCTTTATTTAACTTGCACATAATGTTGATCTGCAGTTACATATTCTAGAATTCAATTTTTCAAATTTTTTCGATACATACTAATGGACATAACATGCATTTTATGCACCCTTCTACTAAGTGTATCAACCACCTTGTTCTCTTTTCCCTTTATGTGCTTGATATCAAAGTTATATTTGCTAAGAAATTCCAGCCATCTAGTTTGTCTAGAATTTAATGTTGGTTGCTCAAACATATATTTTAGACCACTATGGTCTTTCCTCAATTCAATTTTTCTGCCTATAAGGTAATGCCTTCACATTATTAAGGCATGCAATATGGCTTCCAACTCTAAGTCATGTGTGGCATCATTTATTTAATGTTCCTTCTATTTTCTGGACTCATAACAAATTACATGTCCATTTTTCATAAGGAATCTATCGAGCCCTTCCTTGCATGCATCTGTGCACACAACAAAATCCTCATATATATATGCAACTTTTAAAATAGGGGCACTTGTTAGCAATCCTTTAATCACTGAATTTTTTTTTCACACTTGACACTCCACTCAATCTTTACTCCTTTCTTTTGCAAAGATGTTATTGGGTGTGCAATTTTGGAGAATCCCACAATGAATTTGTGGTAATAACCAACTAGACCCATAAATGATCTAACCTATGAAATTTTTGTTGGTGGTGGCCAACTCTTGATTGCTTCAATATTTTGTGGATCCATTGCTATGGCATCTTCTAAAACAATGTGACCCAAATAGTGGATCTTTTTTTGATAGAAAATGCATTTACTTAATTTGACATACAATTGGTGTTTTCTCTTAACACCTGTATCACCTTCCTCAAATGTTGTTCATGCTCTTCTTCTGTCTTGGAATAAATAAGAATATCATCCAAGAATAGAATTACAAACTTAT
The DNA here is from genome assembly GCA_009831015.1 of Picea engelmannii. NCBI lineage: Eukaryota > Viridiplantae > Streptophyta > Pinopsida > Pinales > Pinaceae > Picea > Picea engelmannii. Next base: position 219,248 of record ML798340.1, on the reverse strand, counting down.
CTAGGAAATCTTTGAACACCCCATTCATCATACACATAAATGTAGCTGGTGGATTTGTCAATCCAAAAGGCACCACCAAAAATTCATAGTGTCCATACCTTTTCCTAAAAGATGTTTTTCTAGTGTCTTCTTCTTTGATTCTCACTTGATGATATTCTCACCTCAAGTCAATATTGTAGAATATATTTTCTCCTTTCAGCTGATAAAAAAGATCACCAATTCTTGGAAAATGATATTTATTCTTGACTGTAACCTTCTTCAGTTGTTTGAAGTCAATACATAATCTCAACATTCCATCTTTCTTTTTGACAAAAAGAACTGGGGCACCCTAAGGAGAAACACTTGGGCATATGTACCCTTTCTTTAACAACTCTTATAGTTTCATTTGCAACTCTTTTATCTTTGGTGTTCTCATTTTATAGGGAGTCTTAGATACCGGGGCATCTTCAGGCATTAAGTCAATTGAAAAATCTATATCCCTCTTTGGTGGAAATCCTGGAAACTCTTCAAACACATATTTATACTCTATCAATACTGGATAATATTCGAGACTTGGCTCCTTATCCTTCATTTTATTTTCCATATGAGATGCATATATATAGCACCATTTTGTAAAACTTCTCTTCAACAACAATGCTGAAATCTCTCGGAAAAATAGAGGCCCTGGAATACCTTGCACTATCCTTTAATTCCTTCTTCATCAAGACATGTGAAAACCTTGTTATAACAATATAAAACAAAATGATGATTTTCTAGCCAATCCATACCAATCAAGTAGTCATAAGACCCAATTGGTATGATGCTCAAATATGCTTTAGTGTTAATTCCATTCATATTTATAGGGAATTCTTTAGCAAGCTCATTAATTCTTCTCTTTCTCCCAATAGCTAGTTTAACTAACCAAGAATTTTCATTCTTACATTTATTCAATTTAAATATTTCAATTATATTTGGATCTATATATCTATGGGATGATTACCAATCTTACTTTCCACTTCAATCATGTGGTATTGATAATATTCTTGTCTATTATCCAAGGCTGCATAGATCCTTGGTACACTTTTCCCCACGTCCTCTACCATATCCTTCTTGACGCTATGAAAAATATTCATATTATCTCCTCGGCGAGGAAACTATTTATACATGTGATCTCCTTTACATCCCCAACACTTTAGGGGCTGCTGCCTTGGCCTCTTTCCCAAGGATTCTATCATTTTATGATCACCTTGAGATGGCTTCCCTTGCTAATATGATTGAGATCTATTCCTCATGAAAGGTGTCTTGAATCCTTTCTTCCTTTGATCCATATTTTCTTTCTTCTTGTCATCCTAGGCCCTTTGGAAAGCCAACTTTCCTATATTCTTCTCATACAAATATGTGGCCTTTCTTATGGATTCTTCTAAATTATCGGGTTCATCAAACTGAATTTTATCCTTGTAAAATGATGGAAGTCCACTCATGAACCTATGAATTTTGACCTTCTCATCTATTATGAAGATCACATACCTGAGAATTTATAAATAATTTCTCTCATATTCATCCATGGTCATGTTCCCAAGTTTGAGTTCAAAGAAATATTACATCTTCTTATCATAATATTGTTCTTACAAGTAATGCTGCTAAAAGTATTTCTTGAACTGCTTCCAAGAAACTATTTTCTCATCAATGTTCTTAACCTACTTCAGCCGATCCCACCACATAGATGCCTTCTCTTGAAGGTGGTAGGCTAAAATTCTAGCTTCTGCATTTGATGAGTAGTTATGCAATGGGAAATATTTTCTCATTCCCAACAACCATGCTTTTGCATCTTCACCTTTCTTGTTTTCTCCATCAAATGATGGTGGCTTGATTTTCCTCATTTCCCCTTGCAAGCTATCTAACCCATGTCTCCTTCTCTTATGAATCACAAGAGATATAATTGGGTTTCTTTCTGACCTGAAATGTTTTTGTTCGAGTTCCCTAGGTAATGATGATGTTGATGCCTTATAACACTCCTTGATTTTCTAGATCCTCCATGATCATCCCTCCTATTATGAGACCTAGATACCTCCACTTGCTTGGAACTAGCTTCTTTCTTTGTTCCTAAATATTTGTTGACTTGATTTTGTAGCATACTGAGGCTTTGAAGTATCTCTTCTTGATCCTTCATGATCCTCTCATTATCGACCCTATAGCTCTGCACTTCTTTTTGCATGCTTCTCATAGTTACATGCTCCTACCTGTCTCTTCTCCCATTAGACTCAGTCTCAACATTACCCAAGCTAACATTCAGACCTATAATTTATTCTTCATGGATATAATACCCTTGATCATCCTCCATATCTCTAGTTCTCATGTAGGAACTAAAGTATGCTTTTCTATATTTCTAATTCTGCAAGAATGTGCATGCAACAATTGCTGTTAGAATTAACAATATTGCAAAATATTTATTAATTTGATTACATGTCATTCTTCATTTTAAATTATGAATAAAATTAATGCACTACTCCCAAGTATGATTCCTTAAATGTATTCCTCTCTGAAACAACTTTCCAATGATTCTAATCATGCCACAATATGAGTTATGAGTGAAAATATACAACATCCACATGCTGCAATTTCCACTCATTTACTGCTACAACAATATCATTATCACTTTATGAGAAAATATAATGCCCGATTAAAAATTCTGAGTCAAAATATGTCTTCTAATTCTTAATACCTTTCCAATGACTATTCGTTTTCTCAAATATGAGCTCTGAGATGAAAGTTATGGTTCAGAGAAGTTTTGACTCTTTTACCCAATTTATCCCTGTATGTTACAAGTATCTTCTTTCACTCCCAACACATTTTTAGGTACCCATAACCCAATTCTGACTCTGTCGCTGGCTTCTTTGGGTTATAATATTTCCATCCACTGCTCCTATGTTCCAAATGGACTCCCAAGCATGGATTTATTCCCTATGGAAGTAAATTTGGTGCCAAAAGTTTACCCTCACTGTTTTGGCTGTAACTTCCTCATACGAGCTTCATTTTGAAAACTATTTATCTTATTGGATAACTCTCTTAGATTTCTTTTATTTGAGATATAAAAACAAAGTGTATCTTTGTATAATTTTTTCTCGTGGGTTTCGAATACCTAAAAACATCATTTAGGGCCTCAAAATCGGCTTGCAAGTTCGTGACCTATAAAAACCCAACAAAATTCTAAAAAATTCGACTGATTTACTACTATAACAAACTTTTAAATTTGACCCGTTGATCTCAAATTATGTGAAATACGAGTCGTTTATCTATTCTCCATCAACCATCAACAATATAAGTTCTCCTTTGGGGATGCACAACATTTTCCCCAAACTGCCGACCCCACCGTCGCCCATCGACCCAACTCCTCGACGACTGATTTGTGCACAACTCTAAATCAATTTATCGATCATCGGTTGTTGGTGATATTCATTGGATAATGAAATATCCTCACTAATTCACCCGATGCCCGACCATTTTCCTATTGACGATTACAAATCCCCGATGATTTTCAAAAACATTTCGCCAAATCGGTCGACCCAACCATCGACTATTGACCACTTCTATGTTGACATGGAAACTGTTGATGTGGCATGAAACATGGATGATGACATAGAATGCCACATCATCTTAAGGTGTCAACTTAGCTGACATGGCATGAGACATGGATGATGACATCATCATCCTCTTTTCCTTCATTGATGATCAACCACTTCTCTTGGACAAATTAAAACTCTCGTCATAATCCATCGATCCCCGATTCGTCGATCATTGACGATATATAGTCCCCTTGGATGGATGAATCCTTGGTTGGATTTTTTCGATCCCTGACCATTGACCATCAATGATCGATGATCATCTTGGGACATGTGAAAATTTTGTCAAATATTGCTGATCCTCGACCATTGGTCATCGACAAGTTTCGTTGGTGAAATTTGACACTTAGAAAAATTTGGCCAAAATCTGCCAATCCCCGAACATTGAACATCAGTGATAGAAGAATTATTTTGGTCGAATTCAACTCTTTTCCAAACTCACCGATTCGACCATCGACCATCGACGAGTTCGGCTGGAAAAATTCAAACCCTTCAGAAATCTCATCGAGCTGACCATCTACTATCGACGAATCTTTTGATGAACTCCAACACTTAGAAAATTTTGAGCACATTCCAGGTGAATCTAGACTATCAATTTCCTTCAAATTTCACAAGTCAAAATTAATTCTCAGCCATTGATTTGTTCGACCTTCTAAATTTTTAAATCTATTAAAGCAAATCTCGACTATTGATCTTGTGATCAAACATGACCTCAACCCTCGATTCGTCAAATATGTCCAACTTCTACAGACTGCCATTAAAACTCTATTTTCAACCTTCCAGGTCGAATTCAACTTTGCAACTTGTAGATTAACTTCATTAACTTCTCTTAAATATTTGTTATTCATTCTAACATGAATCTTAACCATGAAGTTGGGGATTTAACTGTGATTTTCTCTCGATTTTTCCCAAACTCGCATAGACCAAAGTATGCAACAATAAATTTACTCAAATTCACACTATTTCTTGGCCCATATGGGTCCAATGTTGAACCAATAGCTATGATACCACTTTGTGATGTACCCAACCCCCAGCTGGGTCATGTCACTACTAAAATGACCCAATAAAAATTTCAGATACCAAATCTAAATGTGGAAAACAACACATAGCATGAAATGCAAATTCATTCAGTTTTCCATGCTCAATAAAAACATAGATACAATTTCTCAACTATGCATAGCAACAACTTAATAACATACAACAACATTCAACCATATAAATAGGTATTTAAATGCATCATTCAACTCACAACAAGCAACAATAACCAAGCTAACGTAGAGTAGATGCACAACATATGTATATAATATTTTGACACAAATAAACTCAACAAATAAGAACACTTATCTTATGTAAATATGTAACCCATTGCATAGGACAAACATCCCTCCCAACCGTAGCCTTGTTGTTCCAGTTCTCAACAGTATGACACCCTCGAGTTGGGGCTATGAATCCACAAGATATGGAGGTCCTAAGGCTGACTAATTTCCCCCTTTCAACAATTAAACTCTCAGCTAAATTCAAGTCCACCAAAACACTTCCCCTCATCCTATCAACCCAAGGGATGTAATCCCCCTTCACTTCTCACAATCCCTCATGCCTTTCCACTCCCCTCTGGGGCTTCCGAAACAGGTTGGACATGAATTCTATTGATGTTTGGACAACATCGGGAAGACATTCTCCTAGACTAATAATTAATAATATAATTATTGATTATTAAATAATATATATAATAAGTAAATGATAATAATAAATAAATATTTATTATCCAAGGGATGCACCCTTTCATGGATGATCGCCATATGTTCTCTATATATGGAACACTCATCATTGTAATAATGTATCGATCATATCTCATCTCATAAGAAAAATCAACATGGTATGAGAGTGGGACTGGGCTTGACTCCCTCACGAAAGGGCCCAAGAAAATGAGAGTGGATTATTGTAGTGTAAATTTGCTACTGTATGGTTGTAAGAGACATATGGTGAAGGGTAAGGCTTGTTATTACATTCCATATGTTGTTGTTTCATAGTGCCTTCATGGACCTATGAAGGAGGAGTGTGGAGGTTTACATGGTTCATTGTTTGACTGTAGCCCTTTTGATGCAGGGAGAGATTCATAACTTGGCTCTGGGTTATAATAATGGGAACTGTGTTGAAACGTCTACCATTTGAGTAGTTGAGAGTTGAAACTGAATAATGTTTCCCTATAGTTTAACCCTGCAAATGGCCATGGTCGTGTTCTGTGAAACTTATGGAAACTCTTTGGGCAGAAAACACATGAAATTATCGTAACCAGAGGTAAAGGGTTGGAATTGATATGGATAGACGATAATGAAAAACTTCATACTATTCTTTCCGTTGAAGTGTTTAAGGTCATCAATTCTATGATCATTAACACATTTAATTCCATTGCAACAAGATTAACTGCATTCGAAATGGAATGACATCTGCTTCTTCTCTCCATTTCGTTCATGAAGTGTTGATCATAGTAACATGCAGTCATGACCTCCATTAATTATTCTCAATTGTTTATATTAAAATTTGTGTTGGAGTTATTCATAGGCTTTCAAAGTAAAAATTCTCTATGTCCATGGGATTCGAGGCTAGTGGGAAATGTTCCCATCTTCGATTGGAAAAGTAAGTTCATGCAAATTTTTTATGCTAGATCAATATTTTATTTCCTCTCAAAGATGAATATGACGAAGGCTACTTACTACTTGATCCTTTAGGTATTGTACTGAGAATATCATACATGTTAGCATTCAGAAAAAATAACATTACCATTGGAATCCCATTGGTGACCTTGCACATCCCATTGGTGACCCTTTATATTTCGTTGGTGACCCTTTGTATCGCATTGGTAATCATTCACATGTTAAGTCAAATATTGAGAATGGATCTCTAGAAGGGAAACAAAAAAAACTCTAGATGAAGATACACCGATATAACTCGGATTGTAGAGTTAAAATCCATCCTTGGCTGACTAATATTGACTTTTCCTTTAGAGAGAAAACAAAAATGAAATGAAGGTGACAATAACTATGTAAAATTTTGAGAGCCTATTTAAAGATGGGTTCCCCTGATGAAGATGAGGATTTTATTCTCTTAAAATTGTAAGAACTTTGTGAGAAGAAGATTTGTGGAAAGAGGGTTCTCTTAGAAAGAGGAAGTGTTGATGTTTGATGTAACATCATGGGACATTCTCCCCACAGGGTCTTGTATGGACTAGTAGGAGGGAATGTGGAATTCATCCTGATGTGCCTTAGATGGTTAGATGAAGGAAATAAGACACTGGTTTCACGAGGAAACCTTGATATTTATTGGGGGACATTGGTTCCATTAGGGAACCTCGATGTGTCCTAGAGATGTTTAAGGAAGGGATCAAGAGAGATTACATAATTACTTACAACCCTCAATAGAATGGGGTTGCAGAGAGGAAGAAAAGATCTATTTTTGAGGCACTCAAGGCGATGATTCATGATCAACATTTACCTATGTTTCTGTGGGAAGAAGCATCCATGACTGCAATGTATGTTCAAAACAAAAGTATTCATAATACTTTGAGGAAAATGACTCTCAAGGAAGCCTTCACCAGAGTGAAGCCAGAGGTTGGACACTTTGGGATATTTGGGTGTCTAGTATACATTCATGTACCCAAGGAGAAGATGACCAAGCTAGATCCTTCAAGAAAAAAGGGTACATTTGTGGGGTACAATGAGTCTCCGAAGGCATACCAGATCTACATCCCTAGTCAGAGACATAGTAAGGTGAGAAGAGATGTTACCTTTGAGGATGAGGTAGCCTTCATGATATCTAGATGATCTCACATGGATATTGATAGTAAGAGACAAGAAGAGATGGTTCCTTCTCCCCCTCACCCTACAAAAGTTCAGAGGGAGACAATTGAGCCTATTGATCAAATTGATCCCATTGATCTTGTAGCTCCACTTGATTTTCCTAGAGATATTGAAGTAGGTCAGAAGAGACCTACATGGGCTCTTTAGACTTTGTAGGAGGCAGAAGGACATGAAAATTCTCATGGTACCTTTCGAGAGAGAAATATACCTCAGATATATTCGTGCTATGCCGCAACTATGATCCGCATCTTTGATTCTGAGCCTTCTTGTTATGAAGAGGCATATAGTTAGCCAGTATGGAGAGATTCCATGATGGATGAGTATCAGTCCAACATGAAGAATGATGTGTGGGATATTGTTCTGAGACCTGAGAGGAAGTATGTAGTGACTTCCAAGTGGATCTATAAGATCAAACACACAAGTGATGGGAGCATCGAGAAGCATAAATCGAGATTTGTGGCTAGAGGATTCTCTCAGGTGGAGGGAATAGATTATGAGGACAAATTTTCTCCTGTTGCTCGATACACTTCTATACAGATGATTATTTCCCTTGAAACATCCATGGGTTGGAGACTACATCAGATGGATGTGAATACAACATTTCTCAATGGAGATATTGAGGAAGAAACATACATCGAACAACCAGATGGTTTTGTGATACATGAGAAGGAGTCTCATGTGTGTAGTTTAAAGAAATCTGTGTATGGACTCAAGAAGACACTTCGAGCTTGGTATGCGAGGATTGATGGAAAAATGATGATTTTGGGCTTCAACAAAAGTGTTGTTGATCCCAACTTGTACTACAAGACTATTAATGGTGAGTCCCTGATTTTGGTCCTCTACGTTAATGATTTATTCCTCACTGGTACATAGAGCCTTATTGCTGAATGCAAGTATGAGTTGGCCTCTGAGTTTGAGATGGACCATGGCATGATGCACTACTTATTGGGACTAGAGGTGTGGCATAGAACTGATGAGATATTCCTGAGTCGGGGGAAGGACACAATTGAGATATTGAATAAGTTTGGGATGCTGAACTGTAATCCCATGGCTACACCAATGGTGATGAATCTTAAGAAACTAAGTGTGTCTTCTCCTGATTCCATCAAGATTGATCTGAACCTATAAAGACAACTGATTGGATCATTGATGTATCTGGTTAACACCATAACATATATTTTCTATGGAGTGAGTGCAGTTATGACACTGAGAACTTGAACTACAAGGAAAATACCTTTTAGTGGAGGTTATAACGGAGGTTTCTAGTGTTACAAAATTGGAAAAAATTGTCAAAAAAACCTCCGCTACAATATTTGTTTTCGATATTAGATTTTTTTACGGATACTATAATGGAAGTTGATTATAAATAAAAAATATGGGCGGACAAAGGTGTTAGTGGATGTTTACAAATTAGTGTGTTTGTATAAGGAACAAGCACCGGTGCGTACATACACCTACAACACTAGTTTTGTACACTTAACGTTAAGCATCGAGGAAATACAATATGCAAGCACCGAGGCAATAAAATATTTAAGCACCGGGGCGTTTGTCTTATAAGCACTGGGGATTTAAAATTAAAACACACTGGGGGAGTTAAAAATAATTAAGCATCGGGGCTTTCTTCATAGAACACATTGGCGCGTTATTAATAAGAAGGCATCGATGCTGTATAAAATAATATGCACTGATGCATTATATAGAAAACCCCCTAGTGCATTAAAAATCGAAAGCACTGGTGCTTTGCAGTAAAAAACAAGCCCCGATGCTTATCAATAACACAATAGAATTGGTGTGTATTAATAACACATACACACCGGTGCTTCGTATAATATTAACGCACTGATGGCCAAATTTTTCATATAATTATGTGGTATTAAATTAATATTGAAACCAATGCTAATTGATTACATAAAATCACCAGTGCGAATTTCATATGAAACACACCAATGAGTTTTAATATTAAACGTGCCGATGAGATTAATAATTAGAATACACCTAGAAACATCGACTTGTGATAGTGCAATTATTATTATTTTTTAATTCCATTATTTATCAATAAATTTGCATATATCTCATATTTTTATTAGTGAATTTGGATATGATGTTTGGTTTAATTTGTTATATCATCAGAGTTTGCATCTCTTTATTATAATATTTAGTCATCCATATATTTCATCAACGATGTAAAATTTCAAAGCGACATTGAACAACGCAATATAATAAATTAAAACATATTTTATTATATAAATAAGAGAGTCTTTGTCATACAAAATGGGACACTTACCAGTAATCCATTGTCTTTCAATTGGGACACTATGTCCATTACATTAAACAAAAATGTCTGATTTTCAAAGACAATTATTTCAAAAAAATACAATTACAACTTGCATTGATATCCAAATATATTGGTCATCATTCTTCACTGGAACTATTGTTAGTGCTCGAGATACTTCCATGCCTTGGGTTATTTTGTTGAATGTTTGGTTGATTTCATCGATTGTTTTGTTCTTCTTCAAGTTCCATCTACAAACATAAAAATAAACTGTAATGAGTCTATCTACATTGGTGAGAATAATGAAAATTGAAATAAATAATAAACATGGATGTAAATTGAAAAATGACATACCTCCAAAGCAAGAATTGACTCATGAATCATAAACATTTTCAAAATCAAATCTCATGCCTTGTTTCAACAATTCTTTTGTTGGCTCAGTTCGATACTTTGTTTCTTGTAAGTTTTATATCCCATAATAAATCACAGATTTAATATAAAGTATCATTTTTGTTTCATTAATTATAAAATGATAGAAGTAAAACAACATAGTGAAGGATCAGATCCCGTCACTGAGAGGGGAGGTGAATCAATGACACAACAATTATATCAATTTTTCATTTATTAATGTAAATAGAATCTTAACACGACATTTTTATCGTGGAACCCAATTGGGAAAACCACAAAATCTTTTCTATTAACTCCAAAATTTGTTTTACATGTTACATAGAAGGAAGATGTACTTCCTTTTTGATGAGCACCAACTGACCAAGATGCACCCACACCCTAGTTTACTAGCACCAACTGGTAGGAGGCTACAAATCCCTGTTTAGTCAACTAAAATTGACAAGGAAGCACCAACTCCCTCTGCAGGCACCAACCTACCCTTGCACCACCCAACCACCCTTTAATGCATAGGCATTAGCTTTTCTTCCTAGAATCTTCTTCAACTTTTGATCTTCTTATCTGGATTGTAGAGACACACTTTATTCTCAACACTCTTCCTTGATTATATACTCTTCAAATGGCGTGAGTGTGACACAAATGTGTCCCTTCATTTTGACCATCACACCTCTTCGATTAATCAAGACTAGTTACTGTTTATTTATTTTTACCGTGATGGTTTTTCATAAATTGATCACATTCATGGATCAATTTAATCCTTTATACTCGATTCCGAATATATGTTATATTCACAGAGACCAAATTCTACGGAGGCACTTCCTTCAAGCCAGTTCATATGACCCAACATTACAGAACCACGGGCTTACCAAATATAGTGACGTATAACAATTTCCTTTTACAACTCTTATGTCATATGACCATCGGCGGTAACCAGATGCTAAGCCAAATGAGTGCTTGAGCGCTTTATTAAATCAATGGTTACGATTTGATATTCTGATGGGATGAACGACTGATGGAATTTTGGCACTTTTCCCTTCGGGTCTTCGTGACTTCCAACATTTCAAAACTCTCGAATACAATATTGCCGAACTGATCGAATGGTTAACATTTTTGTGGAGACAAATCAACGGTCAGCTTTAAACCTTACACTCATCCTTTCACTACTAATCCGACGACTATGACTTAATCAAGCGTTGATATGGATGGCCACCATTTTCTCCGGGTCTCCGAAATTCGGAGATATCAAATTTAAAACTCCTTCTTTCCTCCGTACGTTATTCTTCCAGAGCTGACAAATGACTGACACGTATCCCTCTCTTGATCAACGGTCGAGAATAATCCCGACGCGATCTTTCATATCGGATGACTTATGTCCATTTTGGGACTCCGACATTCAGGACTTCAAGACATGGGGCAAGTGCTGGTGGTATATCTCCTGAAGAAAAACTCCCAGAGTGACGTAAGTTGCTTACGTCACTTGCTGACGTGTCACGAGCCGAGTAGCTGCCACATGTCTTTCTGATTCGTGATTTGCACATACCATAAATGTCGATTCATCTTGACACTTGTCGTTCTCTGGCTATGCCATGTGTCCTTTCTGACGTAGACTGCTGACGTGGTCTGCTAATTAACAACCATGATCCAACAATCCTTGTCTGTCTTCTAAATCCAACGGTCCTTATTCACTTCGGATTTCTGGGCTCCGGGTATTTCAAGTCTCAAACTGACGGAGCGTAAGTTCCTCACATCTTTAGACCCGAAGTGAAGGTTGTTCGTCGATCATGACTTAGATCGACGACTCGATCTATTCTGCGATGCATATTTTGTAGCTTTATCCTATCCTTCCACTTTAACACAAATCCAACGGCTGACGGGAATTCAAGTTTGATCCGACGGTCGACAGGTATATGGATAGTCAAACTCTCAGCCTTTTTAGCTCTCTTATCCTATCATTCCACTCATAAGTGATCCAAAGGTTGCGAGGACACTCAAAGTAGATCAACAGTCGATGATGATATCAGATCTACAACTTGCGAGTGTTTAATTTTCCTTTCAATCCCCATATCTATACCTGTCGTAGATTTTGCGATTTCTCATCCAACGGTCACGATTTAATCTAACTTAAACTGGTCGTTAGTTCGATCAACCACAGTCATAGATTTTTGAAGCTGTGTGATCTGATGATCTGGACGGATTGTGGGATTGTAACTAGCGAGTGGTTTAATTATTCTTTTGCTCCTCGATATTCATTCCTGCCGTTGATGGCTTACAGATGGTCACGATATTCCAATGGTCCTTAAGCCCATGGTCACTCACATGACTGATGCACGTTATATTAGACGATCAACATGGTCAACCTCTTGATTGGACGACTAATGAGACTTCTAACTCTGATTAGACGATTGCTGAGCTTACACTTTTCCTTCTGAGTTTTGATCTCTGTGTTTGCTAACCCTCCTGAGATTTTATCATAGGATTTTTGATCCTATTGTGATCAACAATAATCATGAATTTCTTCAGATTTAAGGTGACATTCTTCTGTTGATTCTTTTTCTTCCTGAGATTAACCTTGCTGCTCTGCTTACTATGACTGTTGACATCAATGACAACACATGAATGACAATTTGTCCAACAATCCCCCCCCTTTGTCATTGAGGGAAACACACCAATTTTATACACAATCTCCCCCTATGGTGATGCTTCTGTCCTCTGAAGTTACTCTCCCCCTTTGGCGTCAATGGAAAAGGGTTTCTTCTCCTATGATCTGTCTGTATACATACTTTTTATTTTTTATTTTGACACCTAGTATTTCCTCCTGTAATCACAGTTTTCCTGTCATAACTGAATGACTCCTTCTGACGTTGATTGCTATCTCCCCCTGAATAGGTGCCAACTGATGCAATATTTTCTTGAGAGACTTAGGTAGGAAGAAGAATCAATCCCAATTTTTTCCTGAGATATTCAAATACATCTCTACTTAAGGGTTTTGTAAAAATATCTACCACCTGTTCTTGTGTTGGAACAAATTCCAATTTATTGTTCTTGTTTTCAACTTGATCTCTTAGATAGTGGTACTTTATGGGAACGTGTTTTGATTTTGAGTGTTGGACAGGGTTCTTAGAGAGACTTATTGTGCTTGTATTATCACTGTGGATACTTGTGGGTTCTTCAAATACTATTTTGATGTATTGTAGAATTTTTTTCATACATTCCACTTGTGTGCAACATTCTGTTGCTGCAATATACTTAGTTTCAGTGCTAGACAGAGAAATTGAGTACTGTTTCTTGCTTATCCAAGCAACGAATGATTCTCCCAAAAATAATTCTCCTCCACTTGTACTTTTTCTGTCATCTATACTTCCTGCCCAATTAGCATCTGAATAGGCTTTTAATGTGAATGAATCCTTGCTAGGGTACCACAAACCAAGATCTATGGTTCCTTTCAAATATCTAAATATTCTTTTTACATCTTGAACATGGCTCTCCTTTGGTGTTGCTTGGAATCTAGCCACCATACCAACAACTTGCTTGACATCAGGTCTAGAAGCTATTACATAGAGTAAACTGCCAATCATTGATATGTAGTGTTTTGGATCTACAACTTTTGACTCATCATCCTTGCTTACTTTTCATCCAATTGTCATAGGTGTACTAACAAGTTTTCAATCCTTTAACTAAAATCTCTTAAGCATATCTTTAACATACTTAGACTAATGAATAAAGACTCCTCTTTTGGACTGTATTATTTGTAATTCAAGGAAGAAATTCAGTTCCCCAAGCAAAGACATTTCAAATTCTTGCTGCATCATCCTAACAAATCCCTTACTCATTTTTTCATCATCACTACCAAATATAATATCATCAACATATACTTCCACAATGATCATGTTATTACCATCTATTTTGCAATAAAGATTGTTGTCTGCTAATCCCCTCTTTAAGCCCTATTTTTGTAAGAAATAATCTAGCCTTGCATACCATGCTCTAGGTGCTTGTTTTAGCCCATATAGTTCTTTCCTTAGTTTATAGACATAGTCCCCTTTGTTGGTTAATTAGAGCCCTTGTGGTTGCTCAATATAGACTTCCTCTTCTAAATTTCCATTGAGAAATGATGATTTGACATCCATTTGGTACACTTTAAATTTTCTGTAGCTGGAGAAAGCTAAGAACATCCTAATTGCCTCTAATCTGGCCACATGTGCAAATATTTCTTCATAGTCTACTCCTTCAACTTGAGCATACCCTTTACATATTAGTCTGGACTTGTTCCTGATTACTTTCCCATCTTCATTCATTTTATTTTTATATACCCATTTAGTTCCAATGACATTTTCATTTTTTGGTCTTGGAACTAGTTCCCAAGTTTGATTTTTTTCAATTTGGTCCAATTCTTCATTCATAGATTTGATAAAATTCTCATATTTACTTGCCTCTTTGATTGAGCTAGGCTCAAAATGTGACAACAATGCTATTTCTGTTTGATACAATAGTTTTCTTCTTGTGTGCACTCCATCATTCATATCTCCAATAATCAACTCTTCGGGATGATTCTTTTGAGTAATTCTTGATGGTGTCTTTGTATATCTTCTTGGGAATTCTTCTCTTATCTCTCCATATTGACTGTCTTCTTCTCTTTCACTAGTATCCATATCATCTTCTTCCCTTTCTTTTTCATTCTCTTCTACTTCTTCTAGTTGTGTGCCGGATGTCTCATCATCATCTTCATCTTCATTTTTATGTACGATCTCTTGATTTCTGATTCTTATCGTTTTTAGGTCATCCACCTTGACATATGCACTCTCAAAAATATTATGTGATCTAATATTGTAGCATATTTATGCTTTATTGTTTGAAGCATATCCAAGAAAAATACCTTCATCAAATCTGGCATCAAATTTTCCAAGACTCTCATCTAGTCTTTTGATGTAGAATTTACTTCCAAAAACCTTGAAGTATTTTATTGATGGAGCTCTTACAAACCATAGTTCATAAGGGGTCTTATCACTATTAACTCTGAGCTGACCTCTGTTCAATATGTATACTGCTGCGCTTACAACTTCCCTCCAATATCCATCTGACAATTTTTCTTCATTGATCATAGTTCTTGCAGCCCCTTGAACTGTTCTATTCTTTCTCTCAGCAATCCCGTTTTGCTGAGGTGTTATGGAAGCAGAGAATTGTCTTTTTATTCCATGGGTTTCACAAAAGAGATCAAACTCTTTTGAGGTGAATTCACCACCATTGTCTGATCTAAGACATTTGATTTTCGTCTCCTTTTCATTTTCAACAAGGGTTTTAAAGGATTTGAATTTGTTGAGTACTTCTGATTTTTCTTTGAGAAACCATATCCACACCATTCTAGTAAAGTCATCAATGAAAAACATAAAGTAAGACTCTCCTTGCAAACTATTGGTCCTTGTAGGTCCACATAGGTCAATGTGAACAAGCTCTAAAGGTTTAGAGTTTGTGTATTCTTTTTCCTTGAACCTTATTCTAGTTTGCTTCCCTAGTTGACAATGTCTACATATATCATTTGAGCGTTTTATGATCTTTGGCAAGTTTCTTATTGCACCAAGGTTGTTGACTTTCAAAAGATTGTCAAAGTTAATATGCCCCAACCTTCTATGCCATAGCCAACTTTCATCTACTGAATTTACATGACACTCATTAAATTTTGCATCTAGTATATATACATTTTCAGAAGTTCTAGGAGCAGTACCAACTAATTTTCCCGTGTCTTCTCTCCTAATCTAAGAGTTTTGGGAATCAAAGATGCAAAATTTCCCCTGATCAGAGGTTTGATTGACACTTAACAAACTAGGATTCAGTTTTTCGACAATTTTGTCTTTTCCCAAGGTCACCGTGCCTTTCCCAAGTATGTTACTTGAAGCATTATCACCAAATGTAACTTTAACTTTTTGTTTCTTTAAGTCTAAAAACTTGTTCTTGTTACCTGTCATATGTTTTGAGCTCCCACTGTCAACAAGCCAAAGATCCTTTTTATATTGAGCTTTTAGGGCAATAAAACATTCCTTCTTTGATGTTTTTTCTCTCCAAAGTTCCTTGATCCTTTCTGAAATTTTCTAATGAAATTGGCTTCTTCCACATCAGATTCTTCATGATGGTAGGATTGAGGTTTTTTCTTCTGATTTATCTTTGTCTTAGATGATTTGAAAACTGTTTCATCTTTTGCTGATTTATCATTCCCTGTTCTCATTTCATATGCTGTAAAAATTCCATGGAGCTGATCAACTGTGAGTGTGCTTAGATTAGATCTATCTTCAATTGAAGAAATCTTTGCATCATGTCTCATAGGTAATGAACTTAGTATTTTTTCACAATGGTTTTATCTATAACTTCTTCTCCTACCGCTCTAATTGAGTTAACCACTTCATCTACCCTATGAAAGTACTCAACAATATTTTCTTCTTCTTTCATTTTTAGATTTTCAAATTGAGTTCTATAGGTCTGTAGTTTGGCTTCCTTGACTTTGTCAGCTCCTTCATATACAACCTCCAATTTGTCCCATATTTCTTTGGTTGATTTGCAATGCATAACTTTCACACATATAGAATTAGTCAACCCCGCTAGAATTCCATTAACTGCTCTTCAGTTGTCATTACAGATTTTCTTTCCTCCAGAGTCTTTGGGTGGAGTAGTTGGTGCAATGTAACCATCTACAACATATTGCCAGATATCAAAACCAAGAGCCAACATGAAATTTTTCATTCTTATTTTCCACAGAGCATAGCCTCCTCCATTGAACAATGGTGCTTTGTTGTTAGACATTCCCTCTTGTTGATCGATATTCAGGATCTACCTTCAAGTTTGTTAGACCGTGCTGAAGGAACCCACTCTGATACCAATTGAAGGATCAAATCTTGTCACTGAGAGGGGGGGGGGGGGGTGAATCAATGACACAACAATTACGTCATTTTTTCATTTATTAATGTAAAAAAAATCTTAACACAGTATTTTTATCGTGGAACCCAATTGGGAAAACCACAAATTCTTTTCTATTAACTGCAAAATTTGTTTTACATGTTACATAGAAGGAAGATGTACTTCCTTTTTGATTAGCACCAAATGACCAGGATGCACCGACACCCTAGTTTACCAGCACCAATTGGTAGGAGGCTACAACCCCCTGTTTATTCGACTACAACTGAAAAGGAAGCACCAACTCCCTCTGTAGGCACCAACCTGCCCTTGCACCACCCAACCACCCTTTAATGCATAGGTATTATCTTTTCTTCCTGGAATTTGCTTTAGCTTTTGATCTTCTGATCTGGACTGCAGAGACACACTTTCTTCTCAACACTCTTCCCTGATTATATACTCTTCAAATGGTGTAAGTGTGACACAACTGTGTCCCTTCATTTTGACCATCGCACCTCTTCGATTAATCAAGCTTAATTATTGTTAATTTATTTTACCGTGAAGGTTTTTCATAAATTCATCACAGTCATGGATCAATTTAATCCTTTAAACTTGATTTTGAATCTAGGTTATATTCACAGAGACCAAATTCTATGGAGGCGCTTCCTTCAAGCCATTTCATATGACTGAGCATTACAAAACCATAGGCTTACCAAATATAGCGATGTATAACAGTTTCCTGTTACAACTCTTATATCATATGACCATCGACGGTAACCAGATGCTAAGCCAAACGAGTGCTTGAGTGCTTTATTAAATCAATGGTTACGATTCTATCTTCTGATGGGATGAATGACTGACAGAATTTCGACACTTTTCCCTTAGGGTCTTCATGACTTCCAACATTTCAAAACTCCCGAATACGATATCACCGAACTAATTGGACGGTTAACGTTTGTACGGAGAAAAATCAATGGTCAGATTTAAACCTTACACTCATCCTTTCACTGCTAAATCCAATGGCTATGACTGAATCAAGTGTTGATATGAAAGGCCACCATTTTCTCTGGGTCTCCGAAATCCAGAGATATCAAATATGAAACTCATTATTTCCTCCATATGTTATTCTTCCAGAGATGACAAATGACTGACACGTGTCCCTCTCTTGATCAACGATCGAGAATAATCCTGAAACAATCTTTCAGATCAGATGACTTATGTTCATTTCGGG
Source organism: Picea engelmannii (assembly GCA_009831015.1). Taxonomy (NCBI): domain Eukaryota; kingdom Viridiplantae; phylum Streptophyta; class Pinopsida; order Pinales; family Pinaceae; genus Picea; species Picea engelmannii. The sequence continues at coordinate 201,005 of ML798340.1, read as the reverse complement.
ACTCCGAAATTTGAGACTTCGAGACATGGGGCAAGTGCTGGTGGTATATCTCCCGAAGAAAAACTCCCAGAGTGACGTAAGTTGCTTACTTCACTTGATGATGTGTCACGAGCCCAGTAGCTACCACATGTCTTTCTGATTCGTGATTTGCACGTACTAGAAATGTCGATTCAGCTTGACACTTGTTGTTCTCTGACTATGCCACATGTCCTTGCTGACGTAGACTCCTGACTTGGTCTACTGATTAACAACCCTGATCTAGCAGTCCTCGTCTGTCCTCTAAATACGACGGTCCTTATTCAGTTCAGATTTTCGGGCTCTGGGTATTTCAAGTCTCAAACTGATGGAGCGTAAGTTCCTCACATATTTAGACTCGAAGTGAAGGTTGTTCGTTGATCATGACTTAAATCGATGGCTCAATCTATTCTACAATGCAAATTTTGTAGCTTTATCCTTTCCTTCCACTTTAACACGAATCCATCGTCTAACGGGAATTCAGGTTTGATCCGATGGTCGACGGGTATATGGATAGTTAAACTCTCAGCCGTTTTATCTTGCTTATCCCGTCCTTCCACTCATAAGTGATCCAACATTCACGAGGACACTCGAAGCAGATCAACGGTCGATGATGATATCAGAGATACAACTTGCGAGTGATTTAATTTTCCTTTCAATCTCTTTATCTATACTTGCCGTATATTTTGCGATTGCTCATCCAACGGTCATGATTTAATCTGAATTAAACTGGTCATTAGTTGGATCAACCACAGTGTTATATTTTTGAAGCTGTGTGATCTGACGATCTGGATGGATTGCGAGATTGTAACTAGTGAGTGGTTTAATTCTGCTTTTTCTCCCTGATATTCATTCTTGCCATTGATGTCTTGTAGATCCGACAATCACGATATTCCAACGGTCCTTAAGCCCATGATCACTCACATGATTGATGCACGTTATATTAGACGATCAACATGGTCAACCTCTTGATTAGACGACTGCTGATAATTCTTACTCTGATCGGACAGTTTCTGAGCTTACACTTTTCCTTCCGAGCTTTGATCTCTGTGTTTGCTAACCCTCTTGAGATTTTATCATAGGATTGTTGATCCTATCGTGATCAACAATAATCACAAATTTCTTCAGCTTTAAGGTGACATTCTTCTGTTGATTCTTTTTCTTCCTGAGATTAACCTTGTTGCTCTACTTACTATGACTGTTGATATCAATGACAACACATGAATGACAATTTGTCCAACACATAGATTATAGAAGTAAAACAACATACATTATACTTACAAATTCCACAATTAATTTTTGATATGCCAACATATACTCACAACCCTTAATTAACCCAATGTTAATCAATTTTTCTGATGCCTCTTCTTTGTATGTTAGCAACTGTTTGAAGACATTCAAGGATGGATGTTGTAAAACAACTTAAAATATACAAAAAAACCCCCTTAAATTGTTATAAGGAAATAACAATTACTCACAAACTTTGCTATCAACCCTTTTCTTCCTTGTCGTTCAATTTTATGTGCAGAATAAGTTCCATTTTCTTTTCTTTTCTGTAAGAGAATATTTGAAAATTAATATTAAATGTTTAATTAATTATTTGTACCTAATAGAAAAATTCAATGATTACATACATTTGAAACACATTGTTGTTGAGATAGCTCCTCCTGCGTTGCAATTATATCCAATTCTTTGACCATCTCCTTGTACACTTTTTTGGACATTCCTACTAGCATATTTTAGATATCAGCTCGTTGGTCCTTTGGGATTTTCATAATTTTCCTGAAAAAATAATATGACAATAATGTATTTTTATATTGATATATGAAAACTAAATACCACAAAATTGATAAATTAATAAATGAATAGTTTGTAATATATATATATATACTAAAAAAGTGTTTTTAGGAATATTACTTTTTGAATGATTCTTTTTTGTTGTTGTATGTTTTTTCTATTGCAAGTCTGACAGGTCTCATTGACCATTGCTTTGGAAATGCTTCCTGCAATTTAAATATACCCTGGTTCTTGGAATCATTGGATTGATTTCTATATTTTAAGTGGAAAATACATCTATACGTTCATTCCACTATATCTCTCATAGTTCTGTAAAAGTTCCTCCCCCTTTGATTAATCTCCAACACCACTCTAGATGAGCTAAGGACCAATTCATCATCATTTACATCTTCTATATTAATTAATTTTGTTTTGTTATGATGACATTATGTTCCCTCATTGTTGGTGCCTGTAGAACATTAAAAATATGTGAATTAATATATTGTTTGAAACATGTCATCTAATATTCCTAAGTATATTATTAATGAAAATTAAAAAAAAAAATCATATTGAATAGTATTTTTTCATTCACTCGATTCATCCCACTGTAATTTTTCCATCAAGCTTTTACACTCTTCTGCACTTAGATCATAAATAATCTTATCTCCCCATTTTGTGGCCCTTCATGACACAGAATAACCAATACATATAAGTTAAACTTACATATAGTTAAACCATATTAATTTTGTATAGAATTTACAAAGAAACTACCTTTTTTGTTTTTTCGGATGTGTCATGTTAAGAACCAAATATCAAAATAACATAAAAAGAACCTAAGAATAAGTACTCAACGCCTTGAAAAAGATATAATTTTAGATAATAAGACTTTTCGAGGGGGAAACCTCCTTATACACCACATAATTTCCAAATACAAGATGATTCCAAATGAAAAGGTCTCCTTGGTATATATAGGAGACTAGGAGGTACAATTACAAGTAATGGACCCAATCTGACATAGATAAAATAAAATTACTAATGTAATATGCCCTAATTAAGGAGTAATGTGCCACTATTTATGGTTTAACATGCCCCTCCCCTTTAGACAAGTGTTGTCCACAATTCTTGAGTAATTCTGGATGCTTCTGTATAAAAGACTCTTCTTCCCAAGTGGAACCTTCAACAAGTAGTTTCCTCCACTTAATGAGATACTCTGAAATGGATCTATTCCTCAACTGGAGAATTCTTGTGTTAGTGATAGCTTTGGGATCCAATATGATTTTTCCTTCCTCTTCAAGTTCTGGCAATATATTTTGAACTGGGATCTTGTCACCTATAACCTTTTTAAGCATGAAACATGGAAAACTCGGTGTACTCGTGAAGATGCAGGCAACTCCAATTTGTATGCCATAGTACCAATATTTTGCAACACCGTATAAAGGCCATAGTACTTAGGTGATAATTTATTATCCTTATTATCTTTCTTGAGGGACATCTGTTTGTATGGTTGTAGTCTTAAAAATACCCAATCCCCTACTTCAAAACTTCTTTCATTACGATGCTGATCTGCTTGTTGTTTCATGTGATTTTGTGCCATGGTTAGGTTGTCCTTTAAGAGTTGGAGAACTTGTTGTTGATGTTTGATGTGATCTTCCACTGTTTGAACCTTAGATTTTTCTTTTAGATAAGAAGTGATGTAAGGTGGGTGGTATCCATAGAGTGCCATAAATGGTGTCATTTTTGTTACAGTATGAAAGGAAGTGTTATACCACCATTCTGCCAAGGGTAACCATTTGAACCATTGTTTTTGTAACGAAGGTATCCTTCCAGAAATTTGTTCACTATCTCAATTTGTCAATCAGATTGAGGATGATAGGATGAGCTATGAGCTAATTGAGTACCCAAACAAGAAAATAATTCTGTCCAAAAATGTCTAGTGAAGATGGGATCTCTGTCACTTACAATAATATTTGGGATTCCATGTATCTTTTGAACTGTCTCCATGAATGCAGTGGAAACTGTACTGGATTTGAAAGGATGAGAGAGTGCATAAAAGTGTGTGTACTTGTTCAGTCTATCAACAATCACCATGTTGACACTCTTTTCTTCAGACTTCGGTAACCCTGTGATGAAATCCATGGAAATCTCCTCCCAACACTGAATTGGGATGGCTAATGGATGTAAAATACTTGGTGTATTAATTGTTTCCACCTAATTTTGTTGGAAAACCAAACATTCTGCCACAAACCTTTGAACATCTGTTTTAAGGCCATCCCAAAAAAATTCCTTCTTGACCCTATGGTTCAAAAATCCCGAGTGCCCTCCTACCCGAGAGGTGTGAAATTCCAATAGTAACTTTTGTTTGAGTTGGTAGTTCTTACATAAATATAAGCGATCTTTATACCATAGTGAATCATTTTTCCATGTAAATGTATCTGATGCACTGGAATCCTGCTGCAACCTTTGAATGAGAGTCATTCTTCCATTCATCCCTCGCTTATATTATCTAATCAGGTTGGATGATTGAGATAGCACATTGAAATGCCTCAACATCTTCATCATTTCTTGAGAGTGCATCTACCACAACATTTTTCTTCCCTTTTTTATAGATGATTTCAAAGTCATAACCTAACATCTTGGTCACCCATTTTTGTTTTTCTTCTGAAGATAGTCTTTGTTCCAAGAAGTATTTAAGACTATCATGATATGTTTTAACCTTGAAGTGCCTACCTATTAGGTAAGGGCACCATTTCTTCAATGCATGTAGTATTTCCATCACTTCCTTCTCATAAATGGGTTTGCGTAAGTCCTTTCCCTCGATTGGTGGACTTTCAAAAGCAAGGGGCCTTCCTTCTTACATTAGAGCAACACCAATTCCATTTTCCGAGGCATCACATTCCATAATAAAGGTTTTTGTGAAGTATGGTGTGGTTAAGACAATATCTTTACACATCGCCTCTTTAAGTTGTTCAAAAGCTTGAGTTTTCCCTAGTGTCCATGAAAATTCATCCTTCTTAGTTAATGTCATTAAATGTGTTGCTATTCTTCCATAGTTCCGAACAAACTTGTGGTAGTAACCTCTCAAACCTAAAAATCCTCTAAGATTCTTCAATGTTTTGGGAATCGTCCAATCCATCATGGCCTTAATATTGTTAGGGTCTACCTTGACAGATCCATGAGATACAATATGACCCAAACACTCTACCTCCTTCACCCCAAAGATAAATTTGGATGGTTTGGCATATAGTTGTTTATCCTTTAGTAGTTGTAGCACCTTGTCGACATGTCACCCATGATATTCCCAAGACTTGCTATAGATTAGTATATAATCAAAAAATACTAACACAAATTTTCGAAGGAAGGGCTTGGAAATGGAATTCATCAACCCTTGGAATGTGGAAGGTGCATTCGTAAGGCAAAAAGGCATGAAAAAAAATTCATAATGGTCTTCATGAGTTCATAATCATGTTTTTGGGATATCTTCTTCCTTCATTCTAATCTGATGATACCCTGAATGAACATCCAACTTTTTGAAATAGATTGCTCCATGTAGTTCATCTAACAATTCATCAATGATGGGGATGCGAAACTTATCTTTAATAGTGATATTATTGAGATCTCTATATTCTAGACACATATGCCATGAGCCCTCTGTCTTGAGTACCATTACCACCGGTGCAGAGCAAGAACTTTGGATAGGTCTAATAATGCCAGCCTCTAACATTTCTTCAACCATGCGCTCAATTTCACTCTTCTAGGAATAAGGGTATTTGTAAGGCCTAATGTTAGGAGGAACACTCCCAGGAATTAGGTGAATAACATGATCATGATTTAGAGTGGGTGGAAGACCTTTGGGAATATATTCAAATACTTTGGAATGCTTATCAATGATCCCTTGGAGATCTAGGTGAATATATGGCTTAGTTGTTTGAACATCTAGTGAGCATAGTTGTACAATTACACCATGATGCCCCTCTTTAAATAATTTTTCGTGCCATTAGAGATTATCACCTTACTGGGTTTCCCTATGATACCCATTAACTAAATTTCTTTTCCTTCTAATGAAAATTTCATGAAAAGTTCTTGAAAATTAAAGGCCACTGTTTCTAATGATTATAACCATTGGACTCCTAGTACGACATCAACACCACCCATGGGTATAGAAATCATTGGAATATTCATTACATATTCCCCCATAGTAAGATTGATATTATTTCATTTTCCTGAGGAATTGATAGTTCCTCCATCTGCGATCATTACTTGAAACTCTGGCGCTGGATATATAAAGAAATTGAGAGCTTTGGATAATTTATAGTGAATGCAATTATGATTACTACCGAAATCAATTATGACTATTACCTTTTTCTTTTTGATATATTCTTTGATCTTGAGGGTTTGAGGAGTGATAATTCTAGTGTAACATCCCGCTTTGGCGCACTTACAAAACTTATTCTTTGAGGACACTTGCTCGCAAGTGATCTGGATTTTTATGATGATAAAACTTTTTCCTTCATTATGATGCATTAAGTTATATGGCAGAATGTTTTTATTACGTTGATGTAGACAGGTGCTGCTGACCCAGTTTCATTGAGTGTGCAGGGTTCAGACCTTGAGGATGCAGAGGCATCAGTGGAACTCCCTTGGACTCCGGATTGAGTCAGGGAGTGGGCTTTGAGTTGTTTCATTTACGATGATATTGTTTCGTTTTGATGATATATATTGATTTTATGATATGTTGTTGACATGATCTGACATGATGGTTGATGATGAAAGCTGACGATAGCTTGCCGACCGGACTCACATATGGAGTAAAGGGGCCACACACAAGTTCCAGAGAGATTGAGGGAGAGGTGTGGACAACAACCCTGCCATAGCCTACTAGCACTCCCGCCGTGGCTCGAACTGTAGGTTAACGATTACCTAGTTCGGGAGGATCCACGATGCCATGAGGGCAGACTGCGACAGTCGCTCACGATGATTCTAAGGGGCGCGCAATAAGGTGCGGGCCTTATTCCTTAGAGCCCTTAGTCTCCCACAAGTTCACCTGGCGGAGTGTTGACTCCAGGGGTTATAGAGTCTACCAATCCGTCAAGCCAGCGAGTGGCACCCTTGGAGCACGTGGTGCATCCTGAAGGGCCCGTCGCGCAAAGAGATGCAAATCAGTGAGTGGCACCCTTGGAGCACGTGGTGCATCCTGAAGGGCACGTCGCGCAACCGAATCAAGCAAGGCGAGTGACACCCTTGGAGCACGTAGTGCGTCTTGAAGGGCATGTCGCATTGATGATGATGATGAGACAACCTAGATGACCCTAGACCTTAACGCCTGATAAAATTCTTAAAAACGACTCCCCAAATTAAATTGTCGCCCTGTTCAAATCAAAACCTAAATTAAAACTTCTCTAAGACAAATTTTG
>ML798340.1:147930-179720 GCA_009831015.1 Picea engelmannii | reverse complement strand
GGGCGTAATTGTTCTTCTCATTTACATTGTTCTTGTTTGTATTCAGTTAGTTGCTTGGTGTGTTGTGTCGGATGGGATGTAGACACCTCCATGTTCCTCAGAAGAGTTGCCAGCCCTGAGACCTTAAATGGTTAAAAGCAATGGGAACTTGGGCTTGAGCGTTGATTATGTGTCTTGGAGGTCCTAACCTTGCAGGGTAGGACGGGCGGGAGGTCAGTCGTATTTAGCAGTCAGTTTTACTTTGTCGTGTGATCATCATTTATGCATGTGGTTACGTATCGTGCGTCCTGGTCATCTTATTAGGTTTGTCCTGGTTGCGTCGTATTCATCGTCGGGCGGCGACGCAGAGTCGAATAGGTTGTTGTTGTTCCCTTGTACAAAGAAAAAAAAAAAATTGCCCCTGTTACTAGTATGGTTGTCGTAACCTTCCGGTTCTTTACATCTAGCCAATGCATGACATGATATCGTGGGAGTCAACTCTTTATAAGAAATATCTTCTACATTTTCATCTTGATATGGTTCTTGTTCTTGTTCTTCTTCCTCTTCACAATCTATGTAGAATAATTTCTTCTCACAACACTTATGTCCCTTACTGTACTTGTTGTCACAATTAAAACATAAACCTTTTTATTTTTTTTCCTCCAATTTTTGAGGTGTCAACCTTGTAGGTTGAGGCGTTTTAGAATAAGGAACATTACCATCTTGATAGATGTTAGGAGTGGTCCTTCTAGTAGCCATGGCCATATTTTTACTTTCAACATTTCTCGCCACCCTGAATGCATTCTCCAATGATTTGGGTTCCCAAAGGAGAAACTCATGTTGAATGTTATCCTTTAAAATTCCTATGAATACATCAATCAGGTGCTCATCTGGAATATCCGTTACCTTTATATTCAATCTTTGGAAGTTCTCAATGTGATCTGCAACTGAACCCTTTTGCTTGAGATTGATCAATTGACTAAAAAAGGTATTTCTCCTTGTATCCTCATAGTGTGCTATCATTTCTTCCATGAAAATTGTTCAAGTGACGAGTGATTTGCGAGAACAAAGCCATCGATACCACACAAATTGATTGGGTTATAAACATAAAGAACTAATTCATACCTTTTGTGTATGTGGCATATCATGTAGATCAAATAATTTCTCTATATGAAGTATCCATGTGATTGGATCCTTGCTATCAAACTTCCTCATATCGATCTTAGGAAATTGGTTGGTATTCAACCTAAAGTTGGAGTTTCTCCATTCTTGATTCATATTCCTTGTGTCCTCATTATGAATTTCATGGGATACATTTTCACTTTCAAGTGTCCTCTCTATTAGGAAATTTTTCAATCCTTCCATGATCTCCCTTTTTAAGACATCCATCTTAGTATTTATTGCCTCCAACTTAGCTTTAGTTGAATCTATCATCCCTTGTAGTTCATATTTTGTTACTATCTTCTTTTTTAAATCATTTATTTTCCTACACATTTCTTCACCTTCATCAAGAGTCCAAGTAGGACTGTCTGGAGGCTTAATTGGTGTAGAATTTCCCTTTTTTGGTGGCATGTTGGCCAAGTATCACTTTTAAACCTTGATTTCAAGGTTGTTCTGCTAGAAAATATTTCTTCTATTGTATCTCCAAAATTTCAGCCCCTCTAGGTATGGAAATTTCTTTTTTTAGTTCTATGATACATATTCTCTACAATTCCACATGTCTGATAAAAATTGGATGTGCCAAGTGGAAGTTATGGTAACTTCCCCACACCTTGCTGATTTTTTTTTGTTCTAGGAGAGCGTACTTGTAAAGCGTGCCAAGATCACAATATCTGATATTTTATTCTAAAACTTGTACCAAAAATACTACAAACTATCCACTATCCAATACAACTAGTCTCACTTAATTTGGATACTCACTGAAGACGATATCACTATTTTACTCGGAAGCATGGATGATTTTAAGGATGGAAATTTATTTTAAAATGTAGAAACCTCGACGAATCTTACTAATCCTTCATATTCCAACTATAAATGTTTGGCAATATTTTTGAAAAAATATTCAAATTTCTACGGATTTTATATAGTTTCTAAAGTTTTGGTGATTTTTAAGTTAAAATAATTTTATTCTATAGAATTTGGGCGAATCACTTTTAGAATAGCGAATCGTTTTTTGGGAAAAACCATGGAAAATTAGCCCATGAACAAAATTTATCCCCTAAAATCATCCTTGCTTGGAAGACATGTTTGATACTAGTTAATATCACTATTCAGATACCCCACCTTCACAGGGTGTATCTACAAAAGTTGGATGACCCAGAAGCTGAAATTTTTATCACAACTACCTTGATAATTTCTATGAATATCCTATGGATTTTAGGGTCTGTAATTTTACAGAAACAATTTTATAGAGAAAATTATGCGATGACTAAATTCAAGATGATTCCAGAACCCTATCTTACACAGGATATATCTTCAAAATTATAATGCCTCAGGAGCTGAAATTTGAACCCCACGTTCCTTGATCCATATATTAAATTTCCTCCAAGGGGTTCCTTATGAAACACCATAGAAAAAAATGTTATAATGAAAATTACAAGGTGTCTCAGAGGTAGCAACGAAACACCAAGACCTTGAGCTTTAATACCAAATGTTAAGAACCAAATATCAAAATAGCATAAAAAAAACCTCAGAATAAGTACTCAACGCCTTGAAAAAGATAGAATTTCAGATAATAAGCCTCTTCGAGGGGGAAACCTCCTTGTACACCACAAAAATTTCCAAATACAAGATGATTCCAAATGAAAAGGTCTCCTTGGTATATATAGGATACTAGGAGGTACAATTACAACTAATGGACCCAAGCTGACATAAATAAAATAACATTACTAATGTAATATGTCCCAATTAAGGGGCAATGTGCCGCTATTTATGGATTAACATATCATCATTGTGTCAACCATAACTTTTCTTATTTGAACTCTTTTTACTCATATTTTTATCAATATACAACCTGTACCATTCAATACAAAAATTATTAAATATATTTTATAAATAAATCACATAATTTTCAGTGAAAAAACAAACGTTGTAACCAGTGAATTTTTTATATACAAAGCACCAGTGCGTTTATTACATAAAACGCACCAGGACATTCCATACAACAACACACACTGAACAATTTAATTTCATTTTTAAAATATTGTGAATTACAACAATGTGATATATATAAAAGACATCACAATGACTATAGTAGAAAAAAAAAACATAACAAAAAAAAACATTCATAAAAAAATAGAAAAAATACACACCAATGAGAAGAAAAATTAAAAAAAAAAAAAAAATTATGTGACAACATTTTCTGTGTTGTTTAGATGAGAAAAATCGGCGATATTTTTTTATGCACAATATTTTTTAAATTAAAAAAATTCTGGATTTATCGGTGCGTTCCTTATACATAAACGCACCGATGCGTCTTTGATGAAATGACGCACTAAAAAATCGAAAAACATTTAAAAAAAATGTCAAATCGGAAACCGTTTAAAAAAAAAAAAAAAAAAAGTCTGAGGGTCGACTGCGTTTGGGATCAGATGCAATAAGTGGCCCTTTTGCGTCACATGCCAAAAACTTATATATAGAAAAACAAACCCATTAGATATAAAATACTTAAAACGAAAATCCCTAATTCTGAAGTGATAGAGGGAGTTAAACCTTAGGGTGAAATTTTGCATTCACGTAAGCAAACAAAAACAAGGGTTTAAGGTAAGTTTTTTTTTTTTTTTTTTCAAATGTAAGGTTTTGAGTGAATCACCATACCTTTCAAATCCTAATATTTTGAATATTTCTGTTGTTCCAAAGTATTCTTTTGCTCCACATTTCTCCCCGATATGTCTCTCTTCCAAATCCGTCTCCTGTAAATTTTTGAAAAATAATAAAAATATTGAATACCTTCTTAATATTAGGAAAACTTTATGAAAAGAGTTTAGAGTGAATCACTATACCCTTCAAATTCTCATATTCTGAATAATACTGTGGTTCCAAAGTATTCTACTCCTCCATAATATTCTTCCATATATCTCTCTTGCAAAAGTTTGCAAAATAATGAAATAGCGAATAACCTTTTAGTATTTAAATGGCTTTATGAAATTCGATTCCCGCTCTTTTTTTAATTGTTTAAAAAAATACATTTTTTTAACCTTTTTGGCACAACGATGTGTTTATGTAAGACACAACGGTGAGGCCATATTACATTATGCACCGGTGTGTCCATATTAATTAACGCATCAGAGACATATAATTGTTTTTATTAACAAAATTTCGAAACACAATGTGGTTGATTTTTCAACGCACCGGTGCTTATTGTTAATATGCACACCAGTGCGTTTGTGGTTTATAAGCACACCAAGATTCTTTTAAAGTTATTTGAACTTTTATTTGCACATAAATAGTATATTCATCTCAAATTATCTTTTAGGATGAATTCACATGACTTACAATACTTTAGTATAAATTTTACATTTTATGTTTCCTTATTCTTAAAAAATGGTTTCAAAACTATATTCAAACTCAGATTGTGGTATGGTTCTCGAAATATATTTTAGATATGTACATCAAAATTTATTGCTAATTTTGCTGAAATGCAGGGAGAAAACCTTATTATATGATCAAATGGCCAATTATTCAAATTCTAGCCCATTCATTATTGCTCAAAGTCCATCACGAAGTTCTCTCTTTCCATCTCCAGTAAGTTTAACTTAATTTATTTATATTTCAATTATCTCATTGAATATTTTTTATCCATGTCAATCTGAATAAAAATGTGTCCAAATTTATAGGATCTTGATTCAGAACTGAGTTCAGATGCATAAAATATTCCAACATCGGTTCAAAAATGTTGGAAGGTCTTATCAGGAGCAACATACCGCAAACAATTGGTAGATGAAAATGGACAGTCGCTTTACCATGCCAATTGTGACATTCCATCTTCCAGCCACAATCCTTGGTCGACGATGGTAATAATTGTTTGGTATAATGTAATTTGAACAAACAAATATTGCATTGTTCTTACTAATATCATCGATGTACTAATGTTCAATATTTTTGAAATTAGGATTCTTCTGATGATGAGCGACCTACCTACCATCTTATGTTGCACCCCACAACAATTTCAACCTGAGAGAAGGATGCAGTGAGAGAACAACTCGGAGAGGAATCATACCAAGAATGGTTGAATCAACCACCTATTCAATTCCCACTACGTCCAGATTCACCAATTAGGAATGACTACAACAATAATAGTTCTTCAGAAGTTGGAAATGGAGACAATAAAAAATAGGTTGGTATGGATGATTACTTATGGGATACAAATACCATGGAGACAATGGTGTTAGACACATTAAAAAATGATGAGCTAGGGGATGATGCTCATATCAATGATACCATTTTCGAAAGCCTAAAATCTGCTTCCAACACCCCTTTCTTTGGACCTAGTTCGTAGTCAAAGTCTACCCAGCTCAGAACAACAATGTTATTGTACAACGTGAAATAAAAGTTTGGAATGTCAAACACATGTTTCTCGACAATATTAAGGTAATTGACTAGCAAGTTCCTTATATTAATTTTGAGAAATCTTGTCACACAATCAACATTAGAAATGGGTTCTCTTATAAAAGTTAAATGACCTTGTACATTTCTATTTCCCACTAATTGGAGGATATTCAAAGATAAGGTTCTTCCTAGTGATAATGTTTTTCCCAGTAGTTGTGAAGAGTCAAAGCAACAATTTTTGAAAATGTTGGGTGTTGAGTATATATCATATCATGCATGTCCAAATGATTGTATTCTATGTAGAGGAGAATATGCAGAAAAAGAGATATGTCTGAAATGCGGGCATCACAGGTACTACAAATCAAATAAAAATGGTAAATATCATGGTCCTCCTCATAATATATTGAGGCACATGCCTATAATCCCAAGGATTCAAAGGCTCTTTCATCGCAAAGAAATATCTATGTTGCAGGGATGACATGCCTTGTACAGAAGTGAGTCGAGAGTTATGAAAATCCCAACAGATTCAATAGCCATGAATCATATACATGGCCAAAAAAATTCAAGGATGAAGTATGAAGTCTACGACTTAGCATAACAATGGATAGCGTGAACCCATATTCCATCCAAAACAACAACTATTCTGTTTGGCCTGTAGTAGTGATCAATAACAATGCCCCCCCACGGTTTTCCGTGGAGAATGAACATCTTATGCTGTCTCTTATGGTCCCTCGTAGAAGACAAGTGAAGAATATGGATGTCTACCTACAACCATTGGTAGATGAATTAAAGGAATTATGGGAAGGGATACATGTATACAATGTATCAAGACCATCACAATAGAGAGGAGTTTTACGTTGTATGGCATATATGCTTACACCACACATGATTATCCAGGATTATGAGTTTTCTCTAGTAATTAACATGTTTATTGATTTTTTTATATACGTAGCAATATTTATTTGCATATTTAATTCGTTGTGATTGACATTATATTCTTAAACGCTAATGTGTTATGTATACAATAATTTTGTAGGTCTTGTAACTAAAGGCTATCATGGATGCAAATGTTGTGGACCTTCTCTGAAGGCTAGGTGGTCCAACCACCTATGAAATCCAGTGTATGACTGATCAATGGTATTCCTCCCAGAATAACACCCTTATAAAAGAGAAACATCCTCTTTCAATGGTAAACCAGAGAGAACCCAAAGGCCTGCAATAATGACACTAATATAATGGATTCGAGAATATGAGAGAGAGAAGGAGAAGGAGATTACATAAATTTTGGATTCAAATGGGGAGCCTATTTTCGATGATCCAAAATTATTTGACACCTATGTTGAGAAATTTTCCATTGGGATGAAAAGGAAATCTATCTTTTATGATCTCCCCTATTGGGAGCATCTTAAGATTTCCCACTTACTAGATCCCATGCATATATTAAAAAAATTTCATCTTCTTTATGGAGGCACATATCATCAAAATAAAGTGACACATTAGCTGTGAGGAGAGATCTTATTACTTAAAAAACTAAAATGAAACATTGGCCAAGACAAGAAAGTAGAGGAGAGGCTAGTCCCTCTTGGTATTTCAAAGAAGGTGATGTTCCATGGATTTTGAAGAAATAAGATCTTTCTTTGGCAAAGGAAGTTATATTGGGTGTGAAGGTGCCTTCTTTAGATGGGTATTCCCTATGATGTTTCTTCACTGTGCATAAATACCATTTGTCGGGGTTGAAATCACATGACCATTTGAACCTTCTAAAGGTATGAGGTATGTCAAAAATATGATTTTATTATTTGTAATTTTTATTTTTATTCCATGGGATAAAATATAATTAATTTCTACACGTAACTATTCACACTGAACTTCATAATGTATATTTTCATGATATCATATGTACTATATGTTGGTTTGATTTCATGAATACATTAGCGAATTCAGAAATTGATGCCATCAATAAATTCATTCTTTACAATTTGGAGGAAACATAGTCATGGGTTGCATTGTACGAACATAAGAGAAGGAAATGGGAAAGTGACAGGAAATAATTCAGACGGTTGAATGGTAGAAGCATTCCTTATTCTAATCATTTAAAAGAAAATATTCCAATGACATTCCCCAACAGTTGGGTTTCTTACCAAGTCAAAGAGAAATATGGTGCATCAGGTTGTTACCCACGTGAAGAAGAGGATGCACTAAACATAGGGATTGGTTGCAACAACTCAGTAATAATATTTTTGTGTACATAATTTTTAACTTCGTAATGCACATTTGAATTGTAAATACATCTATATTATTTTATATTTTAATGGTTGGGTTATTAGACACATATTGACACTATGATTTGTTCATTTTTTTATAGGTGCATTTGTTGCCATCTGTGTGGGAATATGGACACCATTTTCGCACAGAGGATGCCGATGATGGAAACATGACAAAAGACTATGGAGTGGAAGTCGAGTTCGACCAATCTAGTCATGCTAGCCACCATGATAAAAAAACCATACAAGGGAAGTTAGGTTATGTCAGAAAGATACAAGAGATCATTCAAGTGGACTTCTCTTATTTCCAATGTGTTATTTTTAGGTGCAAGTGGTGGGACACCTATGATCGAAATAATGTAAAGGAATATCGTGATAGTGGGATTGTATGTATCAACTCTAAAAATATGTGGGATGAATCTAAGGAGCCTTATGTTTTCTCAGAACACTGCAACCAAGTGTTTTTTTACCAAGATGTGTTGAATAGGGATTGGTGGCTTGTATTAAGACACGACCCTAGATCAAAACATATTTTTGAGAACACCAAAGTTATCATGTCAAGTGAGGAAGATAATGAGGGTGATGACAACAAATAGTGATATGTACATGTTTTATTTTATATTTAATACTATTGTTTTATATTTTTGTTATATTATTTATTTTTCTAATTATATTGTTTTTTATTCATCTTCTGTCAGAGGAAATGTTAAGTTAATTATAACAAATGTTTGAACAATTTTAGTTGGTTAATAGTCAGTTTGATGTGTAATGTGTTTGTATTTAAAATTATTTGTGATTGCATGGAACGATTGTTATTTGAACATATTTATATGGCATTGCATATATTTAAAAATGTTTCATCTTCTTTAAGTATTTCCAATTGTGAAATCTTGAAAATGTTAAATGTCCAATTGGGTTTTTTTTTTTTGTTTGCTAGTTTGTCTATGACCTGCGGGACTAGCCTGTGGATGAGAAATCGTGAATCAGGGGAATATAAGCTGTCAAAATCACCCAGGGATCACACCCGTCCCGAGCCACATCAACCCTTAACATGGATGGATTTTTTGTTCTTGCAGGTTTCGAATCGGTGACTTTAACATCATGGAGTTCCTTAACAACACACTCCGTCACCGACTGTCCTACACCTCGGGGACAAAAAAGTTGGAGGACATGGGGGTGGGCTTTGATCCACTTATGTGTGCACGGGTCACGATATTATTTAATATAATATCTTTGGGTGCAACCACATGTTCAACCACTACCTCAAGGTACCCCCATGTCTCCAGGTTAGGCCCTCATGGGAATTGAACCTTGCCCAATGGTGAAAAAATACTCACTTTCCACCATTGGATCTAATCCCTTTGGGCCTTTTAAGTTGGAGGACATGGGGGTGGGATTTGATCCACTTATGTGTGCACGGTTCACGATATTATTTAATATAATATCTCTGGGTGTAGCCACACATTCAAACACTACCTCAAGGTTTCCCCATGGCTCCAGGTTAGGCCCTCACGGGAATTGAACCTTTCCCAATGGTGAAAAACTCCTTGCTTTCCACCATTGGATCCAACCCCTTTGGGCCTTCAAATTTGGAGGACATGGGGGTGGGCTTTGATCCACTTATATGTGCATGGGTCACGATATTATTTAATATAATATCTCTGGGTGAAACCACATGTTCAACCACTACCTCAAGGTGCCCCCATGGATCTAGGTTAGGCCCTCACGAGAATTGAACCTTGCCCAATGGTGAAAAACTCCTCAATTTCCACCATTGGATTCAACCCCTTTGGGCCTTTAAGTTGGAGGACATGGGGGTGCGATTTGATTCACTTATGTGTGCACGAGTCATGATATTATTTAATATAATATCTCTGGGTGCAACCACACATTCAAACACTACCTCAAGGTGCCCCCATGGCTCCAGTTTAGGCCCTCACAGGAATTGAACCTTACCCAATGGTGAAAAAATCCTCACTTTCCACCATTGGATCCAACCCCTTTGGGCCTTAAGTTGGAGGACATGGGGGTGGGATTTGATCCACTTATGTGTGCATGGGTCACGATATTATTTAATATAATATCTCTGGGTGAAAACACACGTTCAAACACTACCTTAAGGTGCCCCCATGGCTCCAAGTTAGGCCCTCACGAGAATTGAACCTTGCCCAATGGTTAAAAACTCCTCACTTTCCACCATTGGATCCAACCCCTTTGGGCCTGTCCAATTGAACTTTTAATGGGATATGAAATTCTAATTTTTATGTTGATATAATTAGATGTAATGATATGGTTGATATGCATGTTTAATAGTACAACATTTTTGAGGATATGTTAACATGATGATTCAAAAAATGAGTTTATGTTCATTTATTTTGTATGTTTAAAAGTAAGATTAACAAAAATGTCGTTTACAATTAAAAAATTAAATTTATAACATGATTTTGTGATAATTTGGTTTTTAACTAAAGTAGTTTTTGTTAGTTTACATATTTTTATTATTGCTTTTGAAAATATTTGTAAAATTATGCCCCCAATGTTGAGTAAAACCACAATTAATGAAGTAATATTTTAAAATTTGAGAGCAATCAACTTACTAAATAATGACAAAAATAACAATAAGAAGATTTTCATCCACAAAATTTTAAATCCAATAGAATGCTTATCATTGGAGTATAACTTTTTTATAATTACAATTTTTAGTGTAGAAGAGTCTATTAAAAAAAAGTAATTAGTACAATGGAGAATAATATTTATTCATATGTAATTTGTTTTTTGAAAAAACAAAATTAATTAGAATATGAATATGTATAATGAACTATCTATGCAATTATAGTTTCAATTTTATAATTATAGTTTCAACCATATTGAACTTTGTAATTTATAAAAATAAACATGATGATGATAACCATCTTATAACAAACATAAACAACATCTAAAATACACATTTATAGTCGCTAGCTAACATCATCTAATTATACATACCTCTAACACATATAAATGTCATTAATTAGCTAGCACACATGTCTAATAATTTAACATGGCATCATATTGTGATCACATCTAACAAAAGACAAGCATTTTCTAACATCATCATCACACACATCTAACACGTATCATTTAACATACACATCTATCAAGCATATTTAACATTAAACATATATAACATGACCTAAAAATGTATAAATCAACATCAACATATAAATTAATTAAGTATATCATCATGATCAATAGGACATACACATATATCAAGCACATTTAACATCCAAATCTAACATGACCTAACAATATGCACATCAACATCGACATATAAATTAAGTACATCATCAACATGATCAATAGAAAAAAAACACCATATATATATATATATATATATATATATATATATATATATATAACATGGACAAGTCAAATAACTGCTATAACATATCTGGTCCAGTCGATGGGATAACAATAGTGGATACCTAGTCTGTAGTGGAAGATGATGGATGATAAATAGGTCCTGCCTGCTCATCTAGGATGTGAAAGAGGAGGATGAGGAATATGTCTGGCATGCTCATCTAGGTGAGGTGAAATAGGATGATGAGGAATAGGTCCATCATGCTCATCCAGGTGAGGTGAAAGAGGAGGATGAGGAATAGGTACAACATGCTCATCTAGGTGAGGTGAAAGAGGAGGAGGAGGAATATGCACTTCCTCCTCATGATTTGGGTGAGGTGAAGGAGGATGAGAAGGAGGAATATGTGTTGCCTCCTCATGATCTAGGTGAGGTGAAGGAGGAGGAGGAGGATGTGGATAAGGATGATCATGAACACCTTCATCAGTCGATGAGGTACTGGATAAACGAGCCATACTAGAAGAATAATTGTGCCTATCATCGGGAGACCTCCTTGCTGCTAGTAGTGTGACAACTCCGATGATATGACGATTAAGAGGCATCAAATCACGTGGAATATCCCTTCAAATATCTAAGAATGTAGGATATTCCATGATGTCTTGCATTAGGGAAAGGTGGACTCCTACCTCAGTAAAAAATGCAGATATTTGGTCGCCCAACTCCAACCTGAATATGGTATCAGGCCTATGATGCATGCTGTCAGGTATCTGCACCTGAGGACCCTGATCCGCTATAGCCTCAGGCATCATCTCCTCATCATCATCTGCTGGGGGAGGAGGCATGTCCCAAATGAAAGTTCCAATATTTACAAAATATATAGTACAAAACAATAATTACATAGTTAATTCATTAAACGATTTAATAAAACAAGTTAAAGAACATGTTAGAATTAATTTTATTCTAATTAAGTAAGACAATAAAATGAAATTATATTAATTTAAATAAAACACTAATATTACCTCTATCATCTGGTGGCTCATCTGGTGTGAAGAGGATGTTCAAAAATCCTCACCAATCCAAACCCGCGTAAGGACACAACACCATGACGAACATGTGATCTGCTGCACTACCTAGTATCCCTAGTGTGTCTAGAAAAATCCTGACCGGAAACTCCAACTGGACCCTCTTGGGAATCATCTACCCACACATGTGCATCCGCACATGAGTCCTCGGCCTAGCAGGATGATAAAAAAAGTTGGCCTCGTCTTTGGAAACCTCTCAAAAAATAAGCAAAAAAACTATGAGGAAAATGAGAAGTTTGACCTCCCACGTATCATAGCCCGATATTTGTCAAGATCTATACAAATTTATCGCAAAAAATGGTAAAACATATGATACACCATGGCCACTATACCAACAAATCAACATAATACAAAAGAAGGAAGCTAATGCGCTACCCATCACTGGTAAATTGGGCTATGGTAGTCAATAAGAGTGAGAGGCACCTAACGATACCTCCTCTGCACCGAAAGAGGAAATTTTCAGCTGTCTACCAGACACTTGAAAATCAGCTGGGGATAGTACATCAACCCCAATATATTATTGAGAGTACATGAGATGACTCTCAGCGGCAACACCTACTGGGATATCTGGGAACTGGGGAAAATCCTCCTCTCTCCTGGATATCCCAGTGATAAAGTAAATATCCTCCTCAGTGGGATGGTACCATTGATCTAGACCCACACATAAATCCTGTCGATGGAAATCCCATTGATGAATCAGATGCACCAATAACTTGGAGTGCCCCTTAAGGGGTGTATTCTCCTCATAGTACTTAAGGAGGCCTACATTCCTCAAGAGAACATGAGTCACTACAGTAATAGGGTGAGGGTAAAAAATCCTCTCCCTCTCCCTCGCCTCCCATTCCTGTACAACATTGTATAGGTCCACCCTATGCTCCCATTGCCGATGCTCTATCTGCTCATGTCTTTGCATGATTAAGATATCAAATACACCAGCCTCACTCATACACAAAATATAAAAAAAATATACTGAATGGTAAATTTATCTATAAATACGGAAAAAATAACTTCCTTCAAAAATAAGTTAATTGCATTAACGGTGCACCCAAAAAACAATCACGCACCATCATCAATGCTCATTTAGATATTGTGAGCACCGTGACTGGTGCATCAGTGTAAACTAATGCACCAAAGAAAATATTTTCTACTATGATATGTGGTGCATTGGAAAATAGTACTGGACCAAGGTGCTACACTACAACACATATGCCCCGGTGCGTTACATTTATCCTATGAACCGCTTAAACGAAAAAAAAAATTAAAATATTAACGCACGTAAACAATTATTTAAAAATTAGCAAAAAATGATGCATATACATTCACTACACTCACTGGTGCGTGTAACAAATGTAGACGCACCATCACATAAACTTTTCAAAATTTTTGAGTACGAAATGTTTTATGGTGCATTATGGTTATTACTATCGCACTGTGTATGATGCCACCAAAACATTTACTAGGTGCACTGCAACACAATGTTACATTTCTGGGCAGTGCATTTGGTAAAAATGAACACCTTGGTGTGCATGTTTACCAACACACTGCGTAAAAGTATATATGAGAAGGGCGGTGCGCCATGTACTTTAACGACCCAGTGCATTATTTGTACTTTGACACACCACCCCATCAATTATATGATTTTCTTCGGTGCGTCAATAAACATACGTGCTGGTGCGTTTATGTTTACTAATGCATCACTGAGAAAGGTAACAAGGTACATGGTGCACCCCATAAATTTACAGGTCGCACCGTAGGCAGTGCGAGCTAAGAGATTTGAACACATCGCACAATTTTTTTGTTTTTTTTAACGCTTAAAATTTCACTCAATTTTAAATTTTAATCCAACGAAAACTTAATTTATGAAGAAAAAAGGACATTACTTGAAAATTTTGTCATCGGGGAGGCATAGTTGCGACGTTCTCAAATAAACTAAATTTTCCCATCATTTGGAAAAATTCAAAATTTATGCTCCAAGCAACAGACGAAAGGAAGGAAACCAAGGAAAGCACTGATGGAAGGGTGCTCCAGATAGGAAAAGTTTGCACCAATGTTTTTGAGCTCTACAACACTGAAAATGGGAAATTTTTTTTTTATCGTCGATATTCTTTTTTATAAAACCCTGTTCTAGTGCGCTCGATGAACAACAACACCGGGGCATACATGTGCTCAGCCATCACATCTCTTCTCAGAGATAAGCCGCCACCATTCCAACAAGCTTGTTTTCTGCTACATTTTATAGTTTCAACTTATTTTCTTATTGAATAGAAAACCAATTTTACTGTATATCTGTTATTCTGTTTTAAGCATCTTTTAATAATCTGTATTCATTTCGTTCTACTCATAAAATCTGGATCAGTGGTATCAGAGCGGTCTACTCCTTGTCACCTTAATGCATGTCCCCAACGAGATCAGGGTAAAAAGAATTAGGTCTCAAGCTTGTTTCTCTCGAGGAAAAAAGCTCTTGCACACCCAAGCGACCTCTCATGGCAGGAGAAAAGAAATATGACAAGACAAAATATCCTTTCAAAATTATTCTTGAGGAATCCCTCATTCAATAGAGGAATGAGATGATGGATAGTTTCATGCAAATCCTTCGACGACTACCAACAGGCGACACATCTTCCTCGAGTGGAGGCGTTTCCCCCTTCAAGGTACAAATCAACTTCGATATTCCTATATTTGAAGGTCAGATAGACACATATGCTATAGATAAGTGGTTGAATCTACTAGAAGGGTATTTTTTGGTCCATAACTTTTTGAATAGAGAAAATATTACTTTTTCGCTCATCAAAGTCGTTCCCCGTGTCAAAGATTGGTGGGAAACTTTCTGTGAGAAAAAGGAAACAAAATAACCCTCATTATTTATAGTCACGACCACTTGGGAATCATTCAAGGATGCTATTAAGGAACAATACTACCCTGTTGGAAGTTATGATGACTTGTATACCAAATGGACCACACTGCGGTAAGAAAGAGACTAAGCAGTGCCAGAGTTCACAAATATATTCCATACCTTGCGTACCAAACTGGGTATCAAATATTCAGAGCGACATATGGTGCTCAAGTATCGTGGTTCTCTGTATAGATACATCCATACCACAATGGAATTTCTAGACATCTCTTCTTTGGGTGCAACCTACCTATATGTCATCAAAATTGAGAAGAATCTCAAACAAAAGATGCAGAAATTTGGGCCTGGGAACCCCTCACAGCAAAAACCAGGAAATGGCGGCCCCAACCCATAGAACAAAGGACAGAGAAAATATGGACAGTATCAAGAAAACTAGTCCAAGCTGCAAGAAAAGGACACTGGAAAGACAAATAAATATACCGCGAAGTGGTGCGACTTCCATAAGAGTGCTTGACACAACATTGTTGACTGTCGCTCAAAGCAGTCACTGGTTGTCGAAGTGAAAACCTCTAAATCAGATGCGGGTTTTGATTCTGAGTCAAAAGTTAGAACCAAAAAGGGGAAGATGAATCATTGATGTGGAACCCAATGCCACCATTTCTACCACCAAGCTCCAACCTGGTGAACTAGATGAGCCATAAGAAGGAGAGTGCCTCTTCCATTCACAGATGTGGGTAAAAGGCACCTTGCTGCACTTCATCGTTGATACCGGTATCCAGAAGAACCTCATCTCAGCAGAGGTCGTCAAGCGATTGGACCTGCAGAAAATGTTGCACCCGCAATGCTACACCATTGGATGGATCCACCAAGGAAGATATCTCCGGGTCAACCAATAATGCCGACTGTCATATGACATCAAGCCCTTCAAAGACAAGGTATTGTGTGATGTTTCTCCTCTCAAAGTTCGTAATTTTCTTTTGGTCCAACCTTATTTATGGAAATGTCATGCTGTATATGAGTATAGCCCTCGTAGTTTTATTATTACTTTGAACATGAAATTGTATAGGATACCCGAGGAAGTCCCTCCTAGTGATATTTCCTTGATCTCTACCAAGTAATACAGGAAGGTCATTGTTGAGGAAAATATACGAATTAATCTTACTCAAGCATTTTTAGATTTTTTTTGGCTAAAGAAAAATATATGAGAATGCCACCCTAGGTTTATAGCCATCAAAAATAAAATCCTAACTCACAAGTATCAATTACAAGTGCTTAGGCTTAGTCTTTTCGCAAATAAAAACTTGCTGGAAAATTAATTTTAATATAATTTTCTGAATATAATAGTTGCTGAAAACAAATGTAAAGACAAAAGTAAGACACCAAGATTATAATCAAGAGAGATGAGACATAAAGCAATCCTTTATTTCATTCCAATTCACCAAAGAGTCATTTTCTTTACAAAATATCATACAAAAAGTTTGGACCAAAGTCAAACTTAGACATCCCCGATGGAACATACAAAAGGACCTCTAACAGAAAATCAAAATTGAACTCTAAAAGTTGGATCAACTTGCCACAGATTGCTGCCCAGTCGACTCTGCACAATAGCCTTTTTCAGTCATGAAAACTAATTCACAAACATACAAGTCTACATAGACTATCAAAGATAGATCGACACCTCTGAAAAAAAAGTGTCTGAATGATTTAATTCAACCCTGAATGTTGCTGTCTACAATAAGACCCTGCTATCATAAAAGAGAATTAGGCTTATGATAAATTAAGGAATGAATGAAAACAAAACTATCTCAACATAAACTCAAAGATAAAACCTTAGTATGCTTCTCCTTCTATCTCTCTCTTGTTCCTCCCTTTCCTTTTTTATTTAAGCAAATTAGAATTGGTTGAAGTAGTTGAACCAACTCATTAGTTAAGTTAACTAAAACTCAACCAAATTTTAGTTAAGGGGGGAAAAGTCATAAATCATAAAGGGTTTTAAATAAATAATAACTAGTAGGTGGGACCCCTTGTGACTCCCTTTAGCTCATAAAATTCATAACATAACTAATTAGTTAAGAAAACACCCCTCCTTATGACTCCCCTAAACACATTAACATTTGAAAATTAGCTCATTGATATTTGAAATTATTTTCAAAAATTCATTACTCATATATCCAAAATAAAATATGTCGTTCAAATTTTTTTGAAGTAAACTGTCATCAACAATATATAAAAAAAAACTATTAGAGCCATTGGAGGGTGAGGAGGGGGTAGCAATGGCTTTTCCTTTGTCAAGGGCATGGTGGGCCTCAATTTTCAACCTTTTGCTAGCATGAGAGGACTAAATTGGTGAGTGCATAGGTGCAGCTTGGACAATGGGGTTAATAGGCGGGGGAGAAGGTAGGGACAAATTGGGCCATCCACGATGTTGGGAGATTTCCAGGTGGACAATCTCTTGTCATCCGTCATTTTCGGGAACCTTAGTTTGCAATGAGACATGAGGGGGCACAGGAATACCATAGGCTTGTGGAGCTTGGAAAGGAGGCCTTTGAGGCCTAGGTTGGACCACTCCTTTCCCAATCCAATTGAAAAATACATCCTGAAACAACTGGCCTAACTCTTGCGAGTCAACATCAAAGTATATGGAGAACCTTGGCCTTCTTAGGCCTCTGTTCCAATTACCTCTCCCTCGGTTTCCTCTGCCATGGCTACCCCGACTGAAAAAACTCATTCCTAGATGCATGATGGATTATCAAATAGAATTTTAACAAACATACATGATAACTCTTTAAAAATATGAAATAGATTTTGGTTCAACAACATATCAGGCTCATGCAATCCAATCCATCAAAATTGTTTAATTGTTTTCAATGAGCAGGGGGTGAACAAAAGGTATTGGGATATGCAAGGGGCTTGTAATAAGCGGAAAATGATATAATGAGGGGGAAAGAAACACAGTTACTGCTCAAATACCACAACAATCAACTGTAATGCAACAAAAAAAGAACACCACTGTAATCCAATGACTTTAAACTGCCTCAATACATAATTTTTCTTGAATGTAATTAATTTTAGAACATGGAGTGAAAAATGAATGTGGGAAGGCAAGGGGGTTGTAATTAGCGGAAAGAGAAATAATGGTAGGGAAAGAGAGTGATTAATGTTCATAAAATTAATTAAGTGATCCATAAAACCATTCTATACAGAAATCTACCAACCAAATTACCATTGTGACCCAAAAAACCACTACTGTGCATAATTCAAACAACTCTGGGCATTAACTTGCTCACTGTTTGAAATCAAATACTTAACATGGTGTCATAAAAAAGATAGTATGCATTCCACAACAATCTGTAGAGGAGTTTTGTTCCTCTTATTTATCCATTCAACATATTATAACAATTCCCATATGCATAAATAATAAACTATTTCCACTTTGTTCAACATCAAAATCAACCACTGCCCACGAATTATTCCACTCATCAAATGCAAACTCAATGTCGTGCTCAATTTTGTCCTTTAATCATTTAATAATTGAATTGTAATGAAGTTATACTGTCACAACACCAGTGCCTATCACTGTTAAAAGTATGGTATTCATTTAACATACAGAGTGGACAGTTGACACCACAATTCATATGCAAATTTGCAAGATCCTGACTTGCCATTTAAATACACAGACAACAATCACCACTCCCAAATCACGCTACGCTATAGAAAACACAAACCACGACCAAACACAAGTGTATTTATGTGACTGTACAAGTCCAATTTTCCTTGACTCTAAACATTCAAAATGTTGGGCTATCCATCCAATACACGAGGCATCAACATCAGGCCCGATTTTACAACAAAATCGATTAAATTGCAGAAAAGCCATGTTCAAAAGCCCATGACCTTCTCTAATGGTGCAATCAATTAATATCGATAACAAACAAAATGGATATCCATGCCATAATTACCATGATTGCAACATTCCATTTGACAATTTTAAGAACACACAGTCACAATATTATTAACTCAACATATCGTGCCAAGCTATCAATCCAACACAAGGAGGCAACAACAATATTGCTCAAATCAATCAAAATGAAACCAAAACCATACTGTGTAAAACTTGTGCCCATCCTTGATGACACAATTGAATAACCATACATATATAGTGGATAGAAATGCCCTAAACACCCTGAATGCAATAACCATTTGGCCATTAAAAACACATAGTTACAATAATCATTGATTCATGCTGTAGGAACACCACTCATACCAATGCATCACATGTGAAGTGCCATTTTACATCAATCAATTGGAAATAATGCCTAGTTAACATTTCAATAATCCCAATGCAACATACAGTGATTTGGTATCAACCCCATTTCTAATCAACCAACTTTGATGATGAGCTTAACAAATTGACTACCAGAATAATCAATTTCAGTGACTATAACCCAAAACCTATGTCAGGATAATCAACAGAGATGAGTCGACAATATAACATTATCGAAAATGCATCACCAACCTATAACCATTGACTGTGTATCCAACATGACATAAAGGGTTCCCTTTATCAAAACTGAGCTTGCAGTAATCATGGATTGGCCCCGTGGACCAATACGAGAGACATGGGGTCGATTCCCGACAACAGATGAAAACCTCCAAGACCAATGGTGCACGCACAGGTTATACCACAAACGTCTTCGCAGATAGGGTGACAATCCCATGATAGAGAAGACTATGAACAGAGGGGCAAGGCTCCATTTTGATTCTGCAGCGACACCTAGAAAATGCAGGGTATAACCCTCGCGGCCTTCCCAATCAACCCAAAAATGATGATATAGGAAAGGGATGAGACATAATGGTCCCATGAAACAAGCCCCTTGGAAAACAACCATCAAAACCTCCTGTGTGACATGAACGAACTCATACCCAAGTGAAGCAAAGCGCAATGAAAAAATGCGTTCAAAACCCCACAACAACAAAAGACTGGGTATGGAAAACGAAGGCGTGGAGACATCCAACCACTCTAAAAAAAATGAAAACCCTCCGACTAAAACCATCAATAATGAAAGAGGGCCTTTATGGCTGCCAATACTTAGAATGACCGATAACTCCATGACTTCAAACTTCATTGCAAAAAACAAAACACCAATGATTCATTCCAGAAAAAGTCACCAAATAACACAGTTTCTATACTTAAGGAAAGCATAAACCCAAACATCCAAGACAATATCTATTTCATAACCAGAGAAGACTCACGGGTGGCCAAAAAGACACACTTGCAACCAAGAGCATGTTAAAAACATGAGTTGGATGAGCGGTTCTCCCTCTGCTCGAAAGTCAAATTCTAACCACAAAAACATAGTTGAACAATAGCCCGACTAGGGTGGCGGCTAGTGGAACGAGTAAGGGTGACGTCCAGTAAATGCACGTCGCCTCCACCCTCAGTCAGTTAACTCCTTAGTATATGTGAACAAGCTTCCATTAACACAATTAATTAAACCATGTATCAAAACCATCACCCATTAAAACCAATAGTGCGACCCATATCAAACTTATGCCATAATATAATCACCACTTCATATAACTCAATCAAATCACATAACCATTAGCTAGGATAAAAACAATGACTTAAATTTTGATGCATGTAGTGTAGTATAAGAGCATAGTTAGATTTCTTCCCCTTGCATTTTTCTTAGGTTTCCTTTATTTCTTTTCAATTTCTCTTATGTGTTGTTGCTAACATGTTTATTGTGCAGGTGTCACAGTAATGAATCCAAGCACATATAACAATGGCAACAATAGACAACATGGTTGTTGTAACATAAAATTTGAGCTTAGAGCAGCAGAAAAGAAACACATAGCATGTCTTATTCATCACCCAACTTCCGCGATTAGAACCAACACATAATAAGATTTATCCATCACCGATAAAACAAGATCTCATCAACCATGTAAGCAGTGTCGAACAAAAACACAACATCAATAAGAACCATATATGATCTGCAATCCACAAGGGGGTCCCACCTACTAGTATTATTTACCCTATTAGCTTTATAATAATAGGATTTAACAACACTTTGTGGGCCAAAACAAAACTTCGTTGCGATTTTTAATCGTCAACAAACTAGCGACTCCACAGGGAAATTTGTTTTCAACAGATTTAATACTAAGAACTCATGGTTTTGTAGACCAGAACAACAGATCAAGGAGAAATAACCAGGAATATTATGCAACAGGGGGAAGTGAGCGGATTTAATGGAAAAATGACCAGGAATTTGGAAAAAAACTCATGAAAAGTGTTAAGTATGAGGGGTTTTACCGCTGAATGCATAATCATTCAACTAGAATATGCTCTTAACTTCAAGGAGAAAATATTTAGACTTGCTCTTAAAAATCTCAATGGATGAAGAAATGGCAAGAAGAAGCGAGAGATAACCAGTTCTTTTTATAAAACAATAGTGAAAGCAGATAGCAAATTCAAGTATGCTTCAGGGAAAACATCACAACAACTGTGTAAGATTGATTTTTATTGACTAACAATGCTTTGCAGGAGTGTCACTGTGGCGGAACTGATCCAATCATCCTATTTTGACCAAAATAAACTAGAATATAGTAAGCAATAAATCCATGAAAGAATTAAATTTGCAAAAATCAACCAACATAAATCAATAATAGGACATAAAAGCAGTAGGAAAAATTAAAACAAAAAGTAGAAATTAGACTACTGTAAGGCGAAAAAGAAAAAGCACAAAAGGAAAGAAGAGCTAGGCTACTAGTATACCAAAAAACTGAACAACATTAGGACTTTTCACGTTGGTCCCTCACAATATTTCAAGTGAGAACTGTTAGTGCTGTAGGAAAACAATTGCTTCAGTAAATCCCGTAGAATGCAAGAGTTAGTATCTGGGACAAAATCAATTTTGAAAGGACCCAGAATTAACACTTGGAACTCCCAGGTAATTATCATCCTTTTAACGCATATGATTAGATCATCAACGTAGATGTGGATGCTGATCAATTCATCAAGAGTAGTGTGGATAGGTATTTTAAAGGTGGTACTTGCATAAATTAAGCCAGAAGGCAGGCATTTATAAGACATAGTACCCCAATTAGTGATAAAAGTGGTTTTGTGAACATCTTCCCCTTTTACCTTGATTTTATTGTAACCCATAATTTCATCAAGTAGGGGCCTAAATTGTGACTCTACAACCTGCTGCAAAAATATTCCTATATTGAGGGGAGGAAAATGATTTCTCATAATAGCTTGACTAAAATTACAAAAACTAAAGCAGGTTCTAATATGATCAATGGTCTTTGAAACATGCACCCAATTGGGAACTCGTTCAGAGTGGACTGGAAAAATGATCCCAACCTTTAAGAAATTTCCCAACTCGCTTTGAACAATTTCATTAAGTGTAGAGTTAATAAGTCTTTGTTTTTGCCTAGCTTATTTCATAGTATGCTAAATAAGACCAGGATCAAAACCATGAAGATCCTCATAAGACCAAGCAAAAACATTTTTAAATCCACCAAGTAGCTTGGCAGACCTCATTTATTCTTTATCAGAACATTGGACACTTATTTTAACAGTCTTTGGAGATTCAAGTGACCTAATGTTCAATGAGATGGTTTTATCCACCTTCTTTCTTGACTCCCCTTCTCTTGTTTT
Source organism: Picea engelmannii (assembly GCA_009831015.1). Classification (NCBI taxonomy): domain Eukaryota; kingdom Viridiplantae; phylum Streptophyta; class Pinopsida; order Pinales; family Pinaceae; genus Picea; species Picea engelmannii. Next base: position 156,994 of record ML798340.1, on the reverse strand, counting down.
CTCTTTATTTCCTACATCACTCAATGAATACGAACTCTCAAGAGGAGTCAAGCCCTTAGGAATCTTTTCGTCTTCTATGGATGTCATTTCCTTGGGCTTAAGAGGTTCATCTTGAATGAAATCACAAATTCTCCCATTGTTAGGGAAGGCTCGCCAAGATTTTACATTGTCCAGGATATGTGAACGATATAGAGATTGAAAGGAACAATTAGGCCTGTGAGGAAAATATTGTTGATTAGAAGAAGCTGCAAAGACAACTAACCGATCATCCATTGAATTCAACTCCATCTTAACATGAGTGATGTTGAAAGATAAAAGGTTCAAGATAAGTGCCCAAACAGTTTAGGTGTATCGTTCCATTAGCTTGTTGCTAGGAGAGCATACCTTACGTATCAGGTTCACAACAAGCTCAGAATATCCAAAAACTGAAAGGTGACCACAACCAAGATTAAGGGCGCTTTCAATGCCTAATAATAAAGCTTTGAATTCAGTGACATTGTTTGTGCAAGCAAAATCCAACCTGTAAGACAAGATATGAATTTTTCCTACAGGGGAAACCAAGATAATTCCAAACCCATTACCTTCATTAGAGCATGAAACATCAAAGTGCATATGATCCAGGTGGATATCGGTGGCCACCCACCTTTTCCAACTGGCTCAAAACAACTATTTGGCAATTTTGGCAATTTACTATTTTTAGCAGGTTTTAACTTCCGGGGCCATTTTGAGGGCCCAAATGAAGGTTTTTCGAGATCGAGGTTCTAAATGATATAAAAAATCATGATTGATCCCCCAAAATGAATCTTCTCGATGATACCTTTCCAACAAGCTATCACACGCCTAAAACGGAGATCGTATGCAAAAGTTACGACCCCGGGAAGTTGATGTACTCACTTACTCAAATGGGGCCCACATGATTTTTGGCGCTTCATCTCCCAGGGTTAGATTTTTGGATGTATAGGACTTTTGAAATTCCTGTTTATTGTAAAAATGCCTCCAGAGCCTCATTGCAATCATCTTCTTGTGAATGCGAGTAGCCGTCACATCTCTTCTCAGAGATAAGCTGCCACCATTCTAGCGAGTCTTTCACTCTGTATTTTTACAGTCTCTGTACATTTCTTTCATTAATAGAAATCATGCATTACTGTATATATGTCTTTATGGTTGCATATTTGATACATTTCTATTATATTATTGAACATCTGCGATATATCTATGCATTTATTTATTATATCTCCGATCTCATTTCGTGCCGAAAATAATCCGGATCAATGGTATCAGAGCATGCTGCTCTTGATCATTTTTCAGTGCATGTCCCCGACGAGGTCCGAGTATAGAAAGTTGGGTCTCGAGATTGTCTCTCTTGAATATAATCTCTCTCACACACCCAAGAAACCCTCAATAGCGGAAGAAAATAAAAACGATGGAGCATACGATCCTATCAATCTGTTGCTTGAGCAAGCTCTCACACGACAGAGGGATGAAATGATGGAGAATTTTGCCCACATCCTTCAAGGCCTGCCGATAGCATCAGACGCATCTTCATCAAGCAGCCACTTTGGAGGCACCTCGCCTTTCAAGGTACAAGTTAACTTTGATATTCCTGTATTTGAAGGACAGATAGATGCATAAGCCCTAGAAAAATGGTTAACTCTGCTAGAAGGTTATTTCTCTGTTCACAATTTTTTCGACAAAGAAAAGATCACCTTCGGACTCCTTAAAGCTCTCCCTCATGTCAAACATTGGTGGGAAACTTACTGGGAGAAAATTTCCACAGAGGAGTGTGGAATATATGGGGTCGATCCCACTTGGTATTTTTTTGTGGATGCGGTAAAGGAACAGTATTACCCTGTTGGCAACTACGGGGACCAGTACATGAGATGGACCACACTGCGGCAAGAGAGGGGCCAAGTAGTTCCGGAGTTCACCAATACCTTCCATACCTTGTGCACCAAGTTGGGTATCAAATATTCCGAGTGACATTTGGTTCTGAAATACCGTGGGGTTCTACACAGATACATCCAGACTGAAATGGATTTTCTGGACATCTCATCATTCGGTGCTGCTTATCGATATGCTTTTAAAATTGAGCAGAAATTTAAGCACCAGAACAAACAGGAGTTTGGGTCTGCAAATCCACAATAACCAAAGCATGACAAAGACGGCCCTAACAAACAGTTCCCCAAAAACCAGTCTAAGACACAGGAAAAGAAGGGTCACGGGAAGACAAAGAAGGACACCGGAAAATGGTGTGATTTCCACAAAATCCCCTGGCACAACACTGATGAATGTCATTCAAAACAGTCATTGGTGGCCGAGATCAAAGACAAGGAGCCGAACCCTGATTCAGAATCTGATTCTGAAAATACTGGTAAAAGACAGATCATCGACACAGACCCCACTAATATTGTCACGATCACAACAATTCAACCAGAAGAACCAACAGATCCATAAGAGGGGGATCACTTTTTTCATTCATAGATGTGGGTGAAGGGGACCCCGCTGCATTTTATTGTTCATAACAGAAGCCAGAAGAACCTCATCTCAACAGAGGTCGTCAAACTGTTGGGATTGTCGACAACACCACACCCACAACCATACAACATCGGGTGGCTTCGACAAGGACAAGATCTCTGTGTCAACCAACAGTGCCGATTTTCATATGGCATCCAACCCTTCAAGGATGAGGTATTATGTGATGTTGCCCCACTGGATGTTTGTAATGTTCTCTTGGGCCAACCATATATGTGGAAGCGCCATGCTGTTTATGAGTCTCGACCCCGCAGTGTCATTGTTTCTCTGGGGGGTCATCTCTACAGAATACTAGAGGTATTTCCGACTGTTCCACCTAAAAAGTGCCGCAAGGTAGTATCTCATACTGCAAAATTTAGCTTCTTCACATTCTGTTCAAAAGGAGAACAGAAGGACACTGCAACCACTACAGCCTCACCCCAAGCACCTTCTATCAAACAGAAGAAAGTCAACAAGGTTGCAAAAAAGTGCAAAGATTCCTTCTACACATCGTCCTCTCATGTAGCCCGACTTGTTGAACAACCTCAACCTCAAAAGGTTTGTGACAGACTTCCACAAACTGAGCAGTGTGACGTCTCCAACAAGACAAACAACTCACCAAGATGTAGATTCAACAAACGATTTTCCTTCTCCCCTAGGAACTCAACGCAATGGAGAACATTTATTCCTAAGGAGGGAGGATTGATCCAGGTGGATATTGGTGGCCACCCACCTTTTCCAACTGGCTCAAAACAACTTTCTGGCAATTTTGGCAATTTACTGTTTTTAGCAGGTTTTAACTTCCGGGGCCATTTTGAGGGCCCAAATGAAGGTTTTCAAGATAGAGGTTCTCAATGATAGTTTATGGCATAATTGAGCCCCCGAAATGAATCTCCTTGACGATACCTTTCCAACGAGCTATCACATGCCTAAAACAGAGATCGTATGCAAAAGTTACGACCCTGAGAAGTTGATGTACTCACTTACTCAAACGGGGCCCACATGACTTTTGGTGCTTCATCTCCTAGGGTTAAATTTTTGGATGTCTAGGAATTTCGGCATTCCTGTTTATTGTAAAAATGCCTCCAGAGCCTCATTGTAATCATCTTCTTGCGAATGTGAGTAGCCGTCACATCTCTTCTCAGAGATAAGCTGCCACCATTCTAGCGAGTCTTTCACTCTGTATTTTTACAGTCTCTGTACATTTATTTCATTAATAGAAATCGTGTATTACTGTATATCTGTGTTTATGGTTGCATCTATGATACATTTCTGTTATATTATTGAACATTTGCGATATCTCTGTGCATTTCTTTATTATATCTCTGATCTCATTTTGTGCCGAAAATAATCCGGATCATCATATTCCACATATCATCATCTAAATCAATTCCTTCCAAAGGATCATTATCCTCCTCTACGAATATGGAATACACTCCTAGGTCCTCTTTGATAAAGTTTACACTATATTGATGAACACTCTCTATGTAGGGTGAAATCCTTCACTCTCTAAGGAATATAATGTTCTTACCATTTCAAGGTATGGATAAATGCATCTTGTCAAGTGAGAGGTATCCACCTATTAAGGCTTTCCAATCTCTTCCCAAGATAATTGAATAATTTCTTACAGGCATATCAATTATCTGAATGTTGAGGGTTGTCCTTATTTCAAGATGAACACATAGAACTAAGGTCACATCCTTAATCTCACCTATGGTTGTTTGTTGTAGGCTATTATAGGAGATCATGCTTCTGGTGTTTTAATTTTTACAAGACAAGCCTAGATCTTCCATAATAATCTTCGACATCACACTTGGGCCTGAACCACCATCAATGAGACACCAATGGGAAATATTATCCATAATCTTTACAGAAATATAAAAAGGGGAATTTTTTACAGGGTATCTAAAGTTATGTACACTTATTTTATTTACAGCTGAATCCTCTTCGTTCACCTCTTCAGAAACATTGGCTACAACAGGAGATTTTCCTTCCATGAATTGTTTTAGATGCATTTGCTGTTCAAGAATGACAACAATGTCCAAAAGGGTTGCATCTACTTTGATGTTGGCCAACTGGTTCAAGATGTTGTATTTGGAAGAGGGGAGAGGGGAAGTTGTTCCTTGAATGTTAGGAACTTTAGGAACCTAAATGGTAGCAACGGGCGAGGATGTGCCTGGGCTAGATGAGTTGCGGGGAGGGTCAAATTTTCCCTTGGGAGCATAAGCTTTGTTCCTAGTATTGATGACCATGACATCTTCTAGATTTTCAAAATCTAGGACAACGATAGTATTTTCTGGTCTTTTACTAAATATCTTATCTCTGGAACTCTTCCTTACTTCACATGTGGTTTCCTTGTGATGTTCCTCACATAAGTTACACCAGCTTCGAGGCAAGATGGCCTTAGGTTGAAAATTGTTATCAATTGGATTTCTAAGGAGGGGTGCGGAAGAGGATGAAGCTCTAGGGGTGAGAGGTGAGGCAACTCCCCTTCACTCGAACACTATCATATGATTGTTCATGTCTTGTTCTAGCTGTAAAAGGGCGGACATGTCTGTCTGTCTAATCGATTCTCCCTAGGGAAGACCATTTCTTTCAAGTTGTTCTTCATACTTTGAATAAGTATGCAGAGAAGAACCAAGATTATCAATGGATTTTTCCTCAAGCCTATGGAGGTAGGGGGAAGGAAGTGCATTGTAGTAATGCATAAAAGTGGCTTGGTTTTGAGGGCAGATGAGTTTGAGAATTTGATTGTATAACTTGGTGAAACGCAAGTTGAAAGACCTGATGGTATCACCATCCTTATAGGTAACGTTATTATATTCCCATAACTTCTCAGCTGGGCTTTTAGATTGCCCATAAGTAGATATGAACCAATATATTAACTCCTCCCAAGTAGACATAATCTTAGGAGGAAGGTCAAAGAAGTCATCCGCAACCTTTCCTTCCAAGGAATTGACGAATAAGCGCATGAAAGTGTCATTATCATTGGCTCCTATGTTATGAAAAGCATTAGAAAATTCCACTAGGTGTTCATTTGTAGTGACAGTGTTATTTCCCAAGAACTTAGGAAGATGCTTCTTGAACTTAGGGAGTGGATGAGTAGCAGGTGCTAAGTTAAGAGGAGATGACGCATGCCATCGTATGGTTGTGGAGTCTTCTTCAAACTGAAAAATCCCATACTTTTTAATGACTTTGGTAGGATTTGTGGTAGATTGAATAGGGATATGGTGTTTATATAAGATACCAATCACTTCCGAAAATGAATCCTTAGAGGAGGAAGCACCTCCCATACCACTAGAGCCACCACTAGATTCCATCTTGTGGATGATAGATGAGGGAAAGAAAGACGAGCTGGATGAATCAAACAAAGTTCTCCTTAGAACACTATGTTGGGTAGATAACACAATGTTCCTTCTTCCTATTTCAACAATAGGATTGATTTCAGGTGATAATCCTCTTCTTCTTCTAGAAGCACGAGAGTCTAAGGACATGAAAGAAGGCCAAAACTGAAGAAACAAGAAGGTCACTACTGATTTATAGATTGTCTACGTCTAGCTTCCAATCATTCTTGAGCAATAATATCTTGTTCAATTGCTTCTGAAGAATGGTTAAGCTCAACACGAGTATTGGCAATGTCTAAAATGGTGTTAAACAAGTTCAAGCAATACTGGTCTGATCTTGAATACCAGGCTCAATATTGACCTGCCTCGCAACATGCACAGTCATTAAGAAATAAAACATTCAAAGAATCAATATCAGAAAAAAAAGATGTATCGATGAAAATCGTGTATAAAATTTAACCAGAGAGATATCAAAGATCTCCCTAGTATGGTCACCAAATAAATGTTGAGGAAAATATATAAATTAATCTTACTCAAGCATTTTCAGATTTTGCTTGGCTAAAGAAAAATAGACGAGAGTGTCACCCTAGGTTTATAGCCATCAAAAATAAAATCCTAACTCACAAGTATCAATTACAAGTTCTTAGGCTTAGTCTTTTCACAAATAAAAACTTGCTGGAAAATTCATTTTAATACAATTTTCTAAATATAATAGTTTCTGAAAAAAAATGTAAAGACAAAAGTAAGACACCAAGATGATAATCAAGACAGATGAGACATAAATCAATCCTTTATTTCATTCCAATTCACCAAAGAGTCTTTTTCTTTACAAAATATCATACATAAATTTTGGACCAAAGTCAAACTTAGACATCCCCGACGGAACATACAAAAGGACATCTGGCAGAAAATCAAAACTAAACTCTAAAAGATGGATCAACTTGCCACATATTTCTGCCCACTTGAATCTGCACAATATCCTTTTTCAGTCATGAAAACTAATTCACAAACAGACAAGTCTACAGAGACTATCAAAGATAGATCAACACCTCTGAAAAACAAGTGTCTGAATGATGTAATTCAGCCCCGAATGTTGCTGTCTACAATAAGACCCTGCTATCATAAAAGAGAATTAGTCTTATGATAAATTAAGGAATGAATGAAAACTTAACTATCTCAACATAAACACAAAGAACAAACCTTAGTATGCTTCTCCTTCTATCTCTCTCTTGTTCCCCCCTTTCCTTTTTTCTTTAACTAAATTAGAATTGGTTGAAGTAGTTGAACCAAATCATTAGTTAAGTTAACTAAAACTCAACCAACTTTTAGTTAATGAGAGAAAAGTCATAAATCATAATAAGGGTTTTAAATAAATAATAATTAGTAGGTGGGACCCCTTGTGACTCCCTTTAGCTCATAACATTCATAACATAACTAATTAGTTAAGAAAACACCCCTCCTTGTGACTCCCCTAAACACATTAACATTTGACAATTAGCTCATTGATATTTGAAATTATTTACAAAAATGCATTACTCATATATCCAAAATAAAATATGTTGTCCAAAAATTTCTGAAGTCAACTATCATCAACAATATATTAAAAAAAAACTTAAAATCCATATTTCCCACTCTAAGATGAAATATTTCCTTGATTGTTGTTGTCACCCTTTGATTTTTCTGTATTTTCCTTTGGCTGCGCTAAGCCTTTAGGCCTAATCTCGCTGATCACGTGAGAACAATCATCCCTCAAATGCATCCGGGAAGACACAGATTTATCAGAGCCATTGGAGGGTGAGGAGGGTGTAGCAATGGATTTTCCTTTGTCAAGGGCACGATGGGCCTCAGTTTTCAACCTTTTGCTAACATGAGAGGACTGAACTAGTGAGTGCATAGGTGCAACTTGGACAATGGGGTTAATAGGCAGGGGAGTAGGTAGGGACAAATTGGGCCAGCCACGATGTTGGAAGACTGTTGGGTGGACAATCTCTTACCATCCATCATTTTCGAGGACCTCGGGTTGCAATGAGACATGAGGGTTCACGAGAATACCAGGGGCTTGTGGAGCTTGGAAAGGAGGCCTTTCGGGCCTAGGTTGGACCACTCCCTGCCCAATACAATTGAAAAATCCAGCCTGAAACAACTAGCCTAACTCTTGCGAGTCAACATCAAAGTGCATGGAGAAGCTTGGCCTTCTTGGGCCTCTGTTCCAATTACCTCTTCCTTGGTTTCCTATACCATGGCTACCCTGACTGAAAAAAAACATTCCTGCATGCATGACGGTTTAGAAAATAGTCTTTTAACAACCATAAATGATAACTCTTTAAAAATATGAAATAGATTTTGGCTCAACAACATATCAGGCTCATGCAATCCAATCCATAACAATTGTTTAACTGTTGTCAATGAGTAGTGGGTGAACAAAAGGTCTTGGGATATGCAATGGGCTTGTAATAAGCGAAAAATGATATAATGAGGGGGAAAGAAACACAGTTACTTCTCAAATACCACAACAATCAACTGTAATGCAACAAAAAACAACACCATGTTGATTAAGGTTGGTTGTCATTGATGTCAACCCTTGAAGAAATCCCCATAGCACAAAGGTTTGGGTAATGGACCCAATATTGTTTGATGTAAATATGATTCATTATTGTTTTGTCATGGTTGATAAGAAGTAAATATGGATGAACTCCAAGTGGTCCCCTTATGGTGAAAGCCCTCAGGGGAAGATGATTTGTGGAGTAAGAGAACCCATGCTTAATTGTGGAATAATGAGATGAAGGAAAGTGAATTTGTTAGGAAAAATATCCTAGATGGATAGTGCTTGTCATGTCATTTCTGGTGGTATGTGGAACACCACATAATTCCTCACGGTTAGAGAGTTATGGCCATGAGAAGTTAGAGACCCCAGGTTTGGGTAATGGACCCAAGTTTGTTTGATGGGTAACGGTATGAGTTATGATATATTTTTAGATAATACTATTCTATATGGATAGTAAATTTCATTCCATTTCTGGTGGTATGTAGAATGTCACATAACTCCTCACGGTTTGAGAGTTATGGCCTTACGAAGTTGGAGGACCCTCATATTTCATCTAGAAGCCCCAAAAGGTCAAAGTAATCAAAGTGGTTTAAGAGATTTTAAAAGGTAAATAATAAAGTGAAGTGATGAGTGTATTATAATTCAAAGTGAATACAAAATAAAT
>ML798340.1:85390-109550 GCA_009831015.1 Picea engelmannii | reverse complement strand
CGACATCTTCATATTAAATAATCTCTTCATTAGAAATACCTTATTGGATGTTGAGGGTTTTTTATACAATTTGGCCAATGCGTCCATCAAACTCTTCGTTGTATTTTCTTTCGATATATTGAAAGCCACCGACGCTGCCAGGATAAGCCATATTGTTCCTAGAGCCTTTCTGTCAAGAATATCCCATTCTTCGTCCTTCATGGCTGCTGACTTCTTTGCTACTCCGCTCAATGGTAGGAATAGATCCTTCTAATATAAATAATCTTCCATCTGCATCTTCCATAACTGGTAGTTTTGGCCGTTAAATTTCTTGACCCTAAACTTTCCATCTTCCGACGTTGCTCCCACTCGAACCATGAACCCTCTTTTATTATGAGTTACCTTACGCTCTGATACCAGTTGTTAGAAAAATAGGACCACAGAGCAATAAAAATAAAACAAATGTGGAAATAAAACACAAAAGATACATAATACAAGAGAGACACATATTTACGTGGTTCACCCAGTGTGGGCTACGTCCACCATATAAGTTGCCAGGTCCTTTCTTTATTATTATCCAACAAAATGAAGGGATTCAACCTACAACAAAACCCGTTGTAACTTCCTCTTCTTTCTCTCACAGTCTCCTCTCTCAGAATACAATACTTGCAAACATACATAGCCGCAATAAATTTCCCTCATAAAAGAGGATTTCTTTCTAGGGAAAAAAACCATAACATAATCTCTATTGTTAGATCTGCGACCTTATAATGAACGGTCCAGATTTACAATGAAATTACAATATACTTTTACAAGGCAATTTTTTCTTCAGGGGCTTCGCCCCCGAACCCCCATCTGCACTCCCCCGCGTGGAAGAGTGTACATACTTCTGGGGTGTTGTAGTGTCCCCAAGGCCAAGCCTGGTTGTAAACCATGTTCTGAAAGGAATTGTAATTATGATTCATAGGATGGTGAGCCAAGTTTTTATAAGCTAGAGGCTTATGTGTTTGTTAGGCCAGGGAGCCTAAGTGTTGAAGGCCAAGAGCCTCCTGTTGTATATGTAATCATGCAGAACAATTAACAAAACATAAACACCGCCATGTGCAGACTGACCACGATGAATGAGTGAAGGGGGACTAAGCATCCATAAGGTGGGCAAGGAATTAGGTGCTGAAGGTGGGAAAAGGGGCTAAGTGTTGAGCCTAGGGGGCTTAAGCTTGGGAATAATATTTTAATATTATCCCAAAAGACATGTGCATTTTATGTTTTATCCTAATTTTCTGGCAAGGGGAGAACATGCAAGGGAGACGCGTGCTGGTGGAACGCATGCAGTTTCATGGGTGACAAGTGTTAACCCTGACGCATGCGAATAAAACGACCAGGGTGAGCCGTGAGAAGGGTTCCTCCTCCATTCCACCCGACTACCTGAGCGTGTAGAGAGAGTTGAATAGTACGACCAACCCAACCTCTGCAAGAATACCACATGCGTTTTGAGAGTCGTGAACCCGTATTGTCTTTGATAGTCCGTGCACATCCTCTGTCCGACTGATCGAACCTATGTGTGGAGGCTCTGTTCCAAAGCCGAGACCCTGAACCATTCCACCATTGTTGAACCAGTGGGAAAGCCTGTGTTGTTCTAAAGAGCTGGTCTCACCCTCTGTTTTGAGTCGTGGATTCTGTGTCGACCCTTGCAGGAGTTACTCATCACGCATTCCTGTGAACCATCACTGTGAGGCCTCGAGCCATTGTTGAGCCTGTTTGGGAGGCTGTGTTTGTATTTTCAGTTGGCTATGGTAACCACGCAGAGATGGACTGTGCATGTCTTGATGGCCAGCGCGAGTTGTGATTGAGCCTGTGTGTGATATCTCTCTAGGTGAGGGAGGTGGATGTTGTTGGAAGAGGTTTCTTCCAGAGAGTGTCCAGCACCAGCTTCAGGCTCTGAGACTTCCTGATCCGGCCTGTTGCTGAGACCCAGAGAGGGAGGTTAGCACCGATGGACTATGCTTGTGAAGGTGTATACTCTCGGGTGGAACAGGCATGTGGGGAATGAGAGTCTGATAATAGTGGGTGTAAGATGGAATCCTGGGAAGAATCCTTCCATATTTTATGTGTTGTTTTCAACTCAGCCTAGCCTAGATTTCCTTGCCTTGGGGTGGAGCTTAGTCCCAGCTCGGGGGTGACCCATTGCTGAGCTGATGAGCAATGTGGTCTAAGGCTGGGAGGTTCGTGGAAGGCCTGCACTTGGTTGGTGGATTCTACCACTGTTAAAAGATAAGTATATGATTATGTTTTTATCATGTTTTGCATGACTCTACTGTTTATGTTATCATGATTTCCGCTGTGTATATGAATTAATATGGAATGCTATGGATTGTTAATTATAGCAGTAAATAATATGTTTTACTCTGTGCTTAAATGAGTTATGTATAGAGTGGTGTTATAACCTTCTCTTAATAGCGGTTAAACCTTGGTAGCCAGAAAAAGGGTGTGCTACAGGTGTAAATACTTCATGGGGTATAAACACGGCTGAAAGTAAAAGACCTCTAAATTAGGAAGATAATCAGGCTCCACAACCAACAATGGCAAACCACTCCAGCCGACTTGTGAAGGGTGAAGAAATGCGTGAGAGGTTGCTAAGGCTTTGACCAGAGTGAAACTGAGAAGAGGGCGAGGAAGGTGAAGAAGGTGATGAGCTGGGAGATGGTGTAGGATGGAGTCAGAGAACCACGTGTGATCAGTTGGGCTGCCAGGATGAGATGTGCTTGGATTTCCCCCTTTGTCTCAGCATGCTTGAGACACTGAGGGGATTTTCAAGCACTGAAAGGAAGCACATGTAGCATAGGAGCAGTAGGGAGGAGTACAAATCACTAGAGGTATTTGCCATGGGAGAGAACAACTGCGAATGCACCTGGTGGAAATCATGGTGCCGAGAATGATGAAAGAGGCAAGTGTGCATGAGCTGAGTAAAGTTTGGTTCATGGATCTGAGCCATCGACATGACATAAATCTTAGGAAATGTGCAATGAGAGTAATGGCACCTTGTCTAGCGCAAGTCTGGCTTAAATGCATGAGGGTGGGGGTAGGGTGTGACACACTCTGATCACATGTCCATCGCCATGTTGGATGCTTCACATCCTCTCCTGGTGACATTTGGCCCACACTGGCACCCCATCCAGGGAAAACACATAACATGTCTTATTCATCACCCAACTGTCGTAATTACAACCAACACATAATAAGCTTTATCCATCGCCAATAAAATAGATCTTATCAACCATGTAAGCAGTGTCGAACAAAAACACAACATCAATAAGAACCAGATATGATATCTAATCCATAAGGGGGTCCCACCTAATAGTATTATTTATCCTATTATCTTTATGATAATAGGCTTTAGCAACACTTTGCAGGCCAAAAAAAACTTCGTTGCGATTTTAATCATCAACAGTCACCTCTCAGACCGAAAAATTTGTCTTCTTCGTGATTCACTCTTAGAGTGAGTGAAAGATCGAAACCACATCCAGGACCTCCATGACCAATATCTCCACACAACATAAGCAATTGGATAAGTTCGTGGAAGAATACTCAGATATCTTCTCCTCTCCTACCAGGGCACCTATGCACTGCCAGGTCAAGCATCCCATTGATATGACCCGAGGTGCACCACTACCCAATGGGCTAGTCTACCATTGCTCTCTATTAGAAAATGAGGATATCAGGAAGTAGATCCAAGAACTGCTCCACAAGGGGCACATCCTTCGCAACTCATCACCTCTTTGGAGCCCAATCATGTTGGTGCAGAAGAAAGATGATACCTAGCGACTCTGCATTGATTATTGTGCTCTGAATAAAATCAGAGTGTGAAATCGGTACCCGATTCCCCAAATCGACAACCTCCTTGATCAGATCACGGGGGAAAAATACTTTAGTAAGATTGATCTAAAGTCTGGCTACCACCAGGTCCCAATAGAACAGATAGATGTATGGAATACTGCCTTCAAGTCAAAATAAGGTCTTTTTGAATGGTTATTCATGCCCTTTGGTTTGATAAATTATCCAACAACTTTTATGAGGATGATGGAAAATATACTACGAACTTTCACCAATAATTTTGTAGTGGTGTATCTGGATGACATCCTCATATACACCAAGACTTGGTTGGAACACTTGCATCATATTCAGCAAGTGATGCACACACCACGGCAACAAAAACTATATGCAAACTTGGAAAAATGCTCCTTTGGATTGGATAGGGTCCATTACTTAGGCTACATCATTATTCAACATGGTGTGCATGTGGATCCAACCAAGATCTAGGTCATCCGTGACTAGCCATCCCCAACCACACTCACTGAACTTTAGAGCTTCTTGGGCCTCACCAATTTCTATCGCAGGTTCGTGTTGGGATTCTCTCATATCGCATGGGCCCTCAGCCAAGTAACCATGGGTGGTAGTAAGGAAAAATTAGTGTGGGGCTTGTCCCAACAACAAGCCTTCGATGACTTGAAGAAGCGTTTGTTCTCATCCACAATACTTTCATTACCAGACCTGCATCATCCCTTTGAGATCGAGACAGATGCTTCAGATTATGTTGTGGGCGTCGTTCTCACTCAACACGACCACCCTGTGGCATATCATAGTGAGACACTATCATATGTTCTCCATAAGTACCTACTTAAAACAAATAAATGTACTCCATTGTGAAAGCCTGCCTCCAGTGGAGACATTGCATTCTTGGGAAGTAGATAGTCATCCACACTGATCACAAGCCACTACAGTTCATGCAGACTCAAGGAAAATTGCAGAATGACCGCCATGAGAAGTGGTCAACATACTTACAACAGTTCCACCTCAACATCAAGTATAAAAAAGGAAGTACCAACTGAGTTGATGATTTCCTCAGCCGACCTCCAGTCGTGAAACTCACCATGGTGCTAGATTCTTGTGGCCACGAGACCTCTAGATGGCCCCACCTCTATGAGACAGACCCTAACTTCTCCACCACCAACCAAATGTTGGGCACCAAATCAGTGGTGGCTAATTTTCATTTTTAGGATGGGATTTTGTGCCCTCTAGGCCATCTCTGCATTCCATCAAGCGAGTGCACGAAGATAATTTGGGAATCTCACTATAGTCAGGTGGCATGAAACTTTGGTGTCGAAAAGACAGTGGCAGTGTTTCAGAAACATTTTTACTGGCTGAAACTTCGACAAGATGTCGGCAAGTATATCAGGTTCTGCACCACCTATGCTATTTCCAAATCGACCACTAATAAACAAGGCCTGTACACTCCTCTACCTACTCCTAATAGGCCATGGGAATCCATCTCAATGGACTACATGTCGGGCCTCCTGTCCACCAAGAGGGGAAATGACTGTGTTTTTGTGGTTTTTGATCACTTTTCCAAGATGGCGATTCTAGATACCTGCAAAAGGAACATCACAACATAATCCACTTCTAATCTCTTCTTTGAATGAGTATGGGTACATTTTTGGATCCCACAAACCATTTTCTCAAACCGTGATATTCGGTTCCTCAACACATTCTGGTTGAGAGTCTGGTCACTGCTGGATACCAAGCTCACCAAATCCACTGCTTTCCACCCCCGGACAGATAGCCAAATTGATGTTTTCAATCGGATGGTCGTACATATCCTTCGTATGTAAAATTCAAAACACCCCTACACATGGGATGAGAGTCTTCCCTATGTCCAACATAGCTACAACCGAGTCCTACATACCAGCTCAAATGGACACATCCCCTTTCAGGTGGGGTTGGGATTCCAACCATTGGGCCCCATGGATGTTGCACTACTCCTGGCAACCACCTCGATCAATTCATCCCCTACTCCACCAGAAGCTGACAAATACACCCGATTCATTGAGCAGATCCAAGTACAAGCAATGCCATGATCAACATCGGGTGCCACATAAGTTTCAGGTGGATGACAAAGTTTGGTTGAACTTGCACAAAGAACACCTTACAGGGCCCCATCAGAAGCTTTTCCCAGTCTGTTATGGGCTATACACCATCACCAAGGCTATGGGTGACCATGATTTTGAGCTCAACATTCCCCTTTTCCTTGGCTTGCACCCAGTCTTCAACGTGGCTCTCCTTCAACCATATTTCCCACCATTATTGGATACCTCAGAGATAACATAGTAGTTTAAACCAACATATATCAACCCTGACTACATGCAACAGACATCCAATGATCATATTGTGGAAACACAGACCAAGGGAACTCGACAACAAAGGATCCAACTATATCAAGTCCTCAAAGCATGACAACTCCTGCACCAAGGCAAGTGGCTCACCTGGGCCCAAATTCATCAGAAATTTCCTCATTTGATGGGGGAACTCAATGCAATGGAGACCATTGCTTCCTAATGATGGAGGATTGATCTAGGTGGATATCGATGGCCACCCACCTATTCCACTATGCTTGAAAACCAATTTTCCACCTTGGTAGTTTTTCGGGTTCCAAACTTCCAGGTCCGTTTTAAGGTCCTAAACGACGTGTTTTGGGGATTTGGGGTGCAGGTGACTGCCATAAGCACTAATCTAGGCCAGTAGAAAATTGTTCTTATCGTTTAGACCTTTCCAACGAGATATCGTGCACCTAAAATGAATATCGTATGCAAAAGTTACAACCTCGAGAAGTTGATGTACTAACTTACCCAAACGTGGCCCACATGACTTTTGGCGCTTCATCTCCTAGGGTTAATTTTTTGGATGTCTATGGTTTTTGAAATTCTTGTTTATTGTAAAAATGACTTCAGAGCCTCATTGTAATCATCTTCTTGCGAATGAGCGCAACCGTCACATCTCTTCTCAGAGATAAGCCACCACCATTCTAGCAAGCTTGTTTTCCGTTGCATTTTAGAGTTTCAGCTTATTTCCTTATTGAATAGAAAACTAATTTTACTTTATCTCTGTTATTTTGTGTTAAGAATATTTTGATAATATGTATTTATTTCTTTCTGCTCATAAAATCCAGATCAACATTCCCAAGACTGCATTTAGAACTCACGAGGGTCACCGTGATTTCTTGGTAATGCCCTTTGACCCATGTAATGCTCCCTCCACTTTCCAAAGTATCATAAATCATGTATTACGTCATTTTATCCATAATTTTGTCTTGATGATATTCTCATCTATAGTAAAACTTGGACATCCCATCTCGCCCATGTGGATCAATTTCTCCATCTACTTTATCAACACCAACTTTTCCTCAAACAATATAAATGTTCCTTTGGAGCCTCGAAAGTGGAGTACCTAGATCATATTTTCGGCCATGATGGTGTATGGGTGGAACCTAAGAAAATTGAAGCTATGTAGGATTGGCCTTTCCCTAAAACTCTGAAGAGCTTGCATGGTTTTATAGGTTTAATGGGATATTATCACAAGTTTGTTAATATTTATGAAAATATTGCAACACCTCTCATTGCTCTCCTTAAAAAGAATGCTTTCACTTGGATTCCAACAGCTGACCAATCCTTCCATGCATTGAAAGAGTATGTGTGCATGAATCCTATCTTGGCACTTCCATACTTCAAAAATAATTTTGTCTTAGAATGTGATGCTTCACAGAAAGGAATTAGGGCAGTGCCCATGCAAGATGGCAGGACCTTGGCTTTCACTAGAAAAAAACTTTCAGAGAGACATTTGGTCTAATCAATCTACAAAAAGTAAATTTGATCTATTCTACATGCCATGGATCTCTAGCATCCTTATCTATTGGGGAAAATATTCCAAATTAAAAATGATCATCAGAGGCTCAAGTATTTGCTGGAACATCAAATTTCATCCCCAAAGCAATAAAAAATGGTGACCAAGCTATTTGGATATGATTATGAGATCATTTACAATAAGGGAAAATAAAATGTGGTTGTTGACACTCTTTCTAGGAAATATGAATAAGAATGGTCCCTCTTTTCCCTCTCCTTGATTATACCAAATTGGATCCAAGCTATTCTCCAAGAATGTTTGTAACACCCCAAACTTTCTCTCATGATCCAACAATTGCAACACCATTCTCCAGCTTCTCCAGGGTACTATTGGCACAATTAAGAGCTTCTCTATAAAGGCCATCTGTATTTAAGAAAACAATCACAACTTAAATCCATGAAGCTTTCTGAGCTTCATGCTTCACCCACAACTGATCATTCAGGGTTTACCAAAACATATGAATGGGTCAAGCATTCTTTTTTCTCAGATGGTATGAAACATGACATCTGCACCTTTGTGGGTAAATGTGATGTCTGTCAATGGAACAAGGGAGAAACAATCAAATTTCCAGGAACGCTCCAACTGCTTCTGAATCCCCTTGCTATTTGGAGGGTTATTTCCATCGATTTCATTGTTGGATTACCTAAATTGGGAAATAAGTCAGTCGTCATGGTGGTAGTTGTTCATGTTTCAAAACATGCTCATTTCTATGCTCTTCAACACCCATTCACCACATCATTAGTGGCTCAAATTTTCATGGATAATATCTTCAAACTTCATGGCATGCCTCATTCTATTGTTTCTAATCAAGATCCAAATTTCACCAACAATTTTTGGAAAAACAAATTCAAGCTCGAGGGATCCCAATTGCATCTGAACACCTCCTATCATCCCCAACATGATGGCCAAAATGAAGTTGTCAATAAGTGTTTGTAAACATATTTGTGGTGTTTTTCATCCGTCAGAAAAAATCAATGGGCTCAGTGGTTACCCCTAGTTGAATGGTGGCACAACACATATTACCATACAACTACTCTTATGACTCCTTTTGAAGTAGTCTATGGAAAAAATACACAGTTGATTCTCTCATATATGCGAGGTGTCTCAAAGTTTCATGAGGTTGAACAAAATATTATAGTCTGAGATGCCATTCTCTGTACCCTCAAAGAAAATTTGGTCATGGCTCAGAATCAAATGAAGCAACAAGCATATCAAGTTCAATATGAACGCCAATTTTCTAAAGGGGAATAGGTGTTTCTTCATTTGCAACATTATAAGCAAACTTCAATCAAAGATGAACACTGTCAGAATATTTCTCCCAAATTTTATGGTCCTTATATAATTTTCAAGTGAGTGGGGCCCGTGGCATACCAGTTAGCTCTGCCCAGTCATGCTTAACTCCATCCTATATTTCATGTCTCATTCTTAAATAAAGTGATTGGAACTAAGTGCTAAACTCAAACCAATTTCCTTGAGTTGAATGAATAAGGTTCCATTTGGTTGCAACAACAAGAAGTCCTGGACAAGTGAGAACATCGTCTTTGTCAGTGCACCATCAAGGAAGTGTTACTTCAATGGAAAGATACAACTCCATAAGATGCCACCTGAGATCCGACCACCATTATACAACAATTTCCTCATCTCAATCCCTAAGGACAAGGCTATTCTTAAAGGGGGAAGGCATGTTAGGGACCTAATGTCCCTAACCCCTCACGTAGGTATAATAATATATTTTCCATGTAATAAACATCGACATTAGTTAATAAGTCCTATTTAATAAATTTGTCCAAGTCAATGTAAGAATACCTAATATAAGCTTCCACTTCTAGAAAGTTCTTCCTCTAGAATATTCTTTAGAAAATAGAATTAGTATAAATAAGAGTAGGAGGCATGAGAAAGACTAGTCTTGAGAATTATTGTAATAGAGTGTTTCTCTTCCAGAGGTTTCCCCTCGGAGAGGAAAGTGAACATTGTTTTCTATAAATAAATATATCATTTTTGGTGTTGTGGTTCTCTACATTTTGTTGTTCCGTTGGTATTTTCTGTAGTATTTCTATTTTCTGCTTATTATAATATATCTGGTATGTAACATTTTCCAAATTGTGCTTCTAAGTCTGTTGTAAATAAATTCCAAGTATAATGATAAGAACAGGTTTTTATTTTGAGTACCCATTGATACCATTGATAGGGTTTTATATCAAAGTACAAGGTTTCTATGGAAATCATTTTCTTATCATCCATACTATTATGAAATTCAAAGTATTTCTCTATTTTGTTCAACCATGTAAAGGTTTTTGTTCCATCAAAATTCTTAAATTCAACCTTGGGAAATTTGACACCCTTAGGAACCCATCCATAATTAATGCCACTATTAGAGTTAAATCCACCTAAAAAATACTTATTACTAGAGGGTTGTTCAAAATCAACACTACCTTTATTTTCTCAATTCTCTTTGGTCACTATATCACTTTTAGGAAGCCTCCCATCTAGGGTTTGTGATATGGAAATTTTCAATTCATCCATGTTATTTTCCATTTGATCCCTATTTCCATCCATCTCCTTTCCCATTTGATCCCTATTTTCATTCATCTTATTTTCCATTTGTTCCATCTTCTTTTCCATATCTTGAATTTTTCTTTGTGTGTTTACCACCTCATTACTTCTTATTGACCTAGCACTCAAATCATTATGTTGGTCCTCCAATTTGGATAGCTTTAAAATTACCAGAAAACTATTTTGAGTGATTTTGAAAAGGTGGGTGGCCACTAACATCCAACTGGATAAATCCTCCCTCCTTAGGAAGCAATGGTATCCATTATGTTGAGTTCCCCCATCATATGAGGAAATTTCTGCTGAATTTGGCCTCGGGTGAGCCACTTGCCTTGGTGCAGGAGATGCCTTGCTTTGACGACTCAATAAAGCTGGATACTTTGTTGTCTAGTGCCCTTGATCTGTGTGTCCACAATTTGATCACTGGATTCCTGTTGCATGCAGTCAGGGTTGAGCTCTGTTGGTGTCAACTTCTCTACTATCTTTGAGGTGTCCAATAATGGTGGGAAATATGGCCGAGGGAGAGCCATGTTGAAGACTGGGTGCAGCCCAAGGAAAGGGGGAATGTTGAGCTCAAAAGCATTGTCACCCGCATCCTTGGTGATGGTGTATGACCCATAACAGAGTGGGCGAAGCTTCTGATGGGGCCCTATAAGGCGTTCTTTATGCAAGTGCAACCAAACTTTGTCTCCCACCTGAAACTTATGTGGCACCCAATGTTGATCATGACACTGCTTATACTTGGAATTAGACTTTTGTAGAATATCCTGAACCTGTTGGTGGATGTGTTGGATCTGATCAATGAACCAGGTGGCTTTTTCAGCTTATGGGGGAACAGGGGACGATTCGGTCGAGGTGGACACTAGGGGTAGTGGAACATCCATGGGGCCCAATGGTTGGAATCAAAACCCCACCTGAAAGGGGCTGTGGCCAGTTGAGATATGCAGGGCTCGATTGTAGCTATGCTGGACATAAGGAAGAATCTCATCCCCTGTGCGTGGGTGTTTTGAATTGTACATGTGTAGGATATGTACGATCATCCAATTGATGACCATAGTTTGGCCATCTGTCCGGGGGTGGAAGGAAGTGGATTTGGTGAGATTGGTATCCAGCAATGACTAGAGGATCAACCAGAATGTGCTGAGGAACCGAATTTCATGGTCTGAGATAATGGTCTGTGGGATCCCAAAATGTACCCATCTCATTCAAAGAATAACTTGGTAGTGGCTTCTACTGTGATGTTCTTCTTGTAGGCAGCTAGAATTTCCATCTTGGAAAAGCAATCAACAACAAAAAAAACCCAGTCATTTCCCCTCTTGGTGGATAGGAGGCTCGACATGTAGTCCATTGAGATGGATTCCCACGGCCTGCCAGGAATAGGAAGAGGGGTGTACAAGCCCTGTTTATTTGTGGTTGGTTTGGAAATAACACAATCTGTGCAGGACCTGATATACTTTTCGACATCTTGTTGAAGTTTTGGCCAGTAGAAATGTTTCTGCAACACTACCATTGTATTTTCGACACCAAAGTGTCCTACCAGCCGACTGTAGTGAGATTCCAAAATCATCCTCTCACGCTCACTTGACGGAACAAAAATATGGGCCAAAAGGCACAACAACCCATCTTGAATATGGAAATTAGCGACCACTGAGTTCACACCCAACATTTGGTAGGTGGTGGATAAGTTAGGGTCTGTCTCGTAGAGGTGGGGCCATCTGGAGGTCTCGTGGCCGCAAGAGTCTAGCACCATGGTGAGTTCCACAACTAGACGTTAGCTGAGGCAATCAATAACTTAGTTGGTACTTCCTGTTTCATAGTTGATGTTGAGGTGGAACTGCTGTAAGTATGTGGACCACTTCTGATGGCAGTCATTCTACAATTTTCCTTGGGTCTACATGAAATGTAGTGGCTTGTGATCAGTGTGGATGGTTGTCTCCTTTCCAAGAATGTAATGTCTCCACTGGCAGAAGCCTTGGACAATGGAGTACATTTCTTTTTCGTAAGTAGAGTACTTATGGATGACATATTATGGTGTCTTACTATGATATGCCACAGGGTGACTGTGTTGAGTGAGAACGACACCCACATCATAGTTTGAAGCATATGTCTCGATCTCAAAGGGATGTTGCAGGTCCGGTAATGAAAGTACTGGGGATGAGAACAAATGATTCTTCAAGTCATCGAAGGCTTGTTTTTTGGATAGACCCCACACAAATATTTCCTTACTGCACACCCTAGTCACTTGGTCGAGGGCCCGTGCGATATGAGAGAATCCCAACATGAACCTGCGATAGAAATTGGCAAGGCCCAAGAAGCTCCAAAGTTCAGTGAGTGTGGTTGGGGCTGGAAAGTGACAGATGACCTAGATAATGGCTGGATCTACATGCAAACCATGCCGATCAATGATGTTTCCTAAGTAATGGAACCTATCCATGCCGAAGGATCATTTTTCCAAGTTTGCATATAGTTTGTGCTACTGCAGGGTGTGAAAAACTTGTTGAATATGCTGCAAGTGTTCCTCCCAAGTCTTTCTGTAGATGAGGATGTCATCCAGATATACCACTACAAAATTATTGGTGAAAGGTCGTAGGATATTGTTGGCACCAGGCCAAAGGGGAAAGAAGAACGATCGTGGGAAATAAAGCGTGTAGAAAATTGAAGTAACAATTGGCAAAAGAACAACACGCGTGCATGCAAGAAAGCGTGCACAAAGGAAAGAAAAAGCTGGAGGAAGAACAACATGCGTATGGGAGAAAGACCTAATGTAAGAAGGGTTAGGGTTTTGGCAATATTCTGAAAAAGGCGGAAGATCCTAAAATGTATAAATATAGATACGAAAGTATCAGTTAGAGTGTGGTTATGTTATGTTTTGTGGTAATTGTTAGCCGTATGAATCGATTTTGTAAGCTGTTGAGAAAAGAAGATACGAGGGAAGGTAGATCTAAGGATTAGACCGCAGGTTGTGGAGCTTGGTGCGATCTAGTTCGACTCACATAGATCTTACCCAGCCTAATGGAGAATTGTAAGCATGTGGCGCCAGGAATACAAAATTGGCATAATAAAAGAGATAAGAGACAAATATTTGTGGACGTAGCTTAGGAGGGGGTGAACCACAATAATCCTCATGTAATTTGTTAAATGTATGCATGTCTCTTCTTTCTTTCAACAATTAATGGTTAATATTGATGAATGAGTTAATACATTGTTATGAATCTGTTTATACTTTGCTTAAATAAAATTGTGGGATATACGTATGTGAATCCAAGGAACAAGCAGTTTCCCTTACTGCTCACGGTATCTATCCTTAATCAAGAAACCCCTATCCCCTAATATGTCCTAGGCTGTAAACACCCGAGTATTACAACCTTCCATTTTCAGCTATCTCGGGTGAGACTGCGCAACGCCTTCTGGGTGTTGTGTTTCCTTCTGGTTTACCAAGAGGGCCAACAATTTTAGAGGCTTTGTTGGAACCCCGAATGTCATGAGCCCTGGGTCAATAAATTAGACAACCCGAAAAGGGAATTGATAAACCAAAAAATGGTTCTGTTGCTGTGTTAAGAGGAACAATAAATGACTGAATAGATGAGATGGAATGAATAAGAACCGAAGGAGTGGAACAAAAGAGAAATGAGTCATTATAAGGAGATGTTGAGACCTTGGAACCCCATGAGAGAAGAAATCGAGGGCTAGTTCAGAACTAAAGAGCTAGAGTTTGCACAAAAAGACAATAGAAACCCCAGGATCACACCGCGTAAATACCTGGATAAATACGTATTTACGGATTTACACGAAGTATTTTTCTGTGATTTTCCGCATCTACTGCAGGAGTGGATCTTAAGGTTAAAGGATAACCACGTGACGAAACATATTCAATAGCTAGATTGGACTACAATACAGATCCAATAGCTGTAGCAGGTAAACAACAAATTCACCCATGCAGTCGACTTTTGGCTTGACAACATTGTGGAAGGCTTCATCACAGAATCTACGGTAGACACAACAAAGTCATATAGTGCAGTCAAGGAAGAGTTCCTACGAGGACCCAGAGGAAGGTACATTTGATCACTATATACTTCTATCAAGATACTACTATATAACAAAGGTGTAATGACAATGGAATCAAACAACTAGACTTCCCTGCGTGCATGGGGGAAGGGGGGAAGAACTGACAGAGAGAGGAGGAATGGAAGGAGGGAAAGATACAGAGAAGAAGGAGGAGGAACCCTTGGACCCGATCTTTATGGATGACTACCAACTCAAGTGGATCTAGGCATCATCAAGAATGACGCATAGCAGAGCACCCTACCAATATAAGGTGAATACCAAGAAGAGAGCCGTAGCTGAGAGGGAGGGCTTGGCCAGTGATGAGGAAGAGGTAGAGGATCTCCGCGCTATGGAACAGATTGAGGAAATCCTGCACACAACATATGAGAGGAAAACAAGAGGCCCAATAACAGGAGGAGAAGACAACCATTCCTTTAATGTTAATTTTAGTGTGGAACCCATAAACCCATGTGCGACCAATACACCAAAGATAACACCACTGTTTAGACAACCAAATTTCAGAGGAAGTCCGACAGCAGGAAGTACACCTACACAAAGGGAAATAACTGGAGGAGCCAATTCAGACAACCTTAGTCAAGTATCTACACCACGTGGAGGAGGGAGTAGCCCAGTACTTGGAATGGCAGGACACGATCCTACTATCAGATTACTAGAGTTCCAAGGGGAAGCGACAGAAGACCCTGAGAAGCATTTGTTCATTTGCACAAAGATCTGGGAAGCAAAACAAATCACTAATGAATACACCAAACTCGTGCAACTAGCGATCATGCTAAGGGACCGCGCACTAGACTGGTACATGAGTCTAGACACGAACAATGTTCCTGAAACAATAAGAACACTGGATGACATTAAGAAACTATTGATCAATGAGTTCCAGAAACCGAGATCAGAGGATCAATACATGAATGAGATGATTGAAATAAGACAGAAACCAGGAGAATTGGTATGGGAGATTGATCAAAGATTCAAGCGATTAAAAGGAAAGTTAAAATACCTTATGACCGATATGCAGCACTGGAACCTGTTTTTCAACTCACTACTCCCACACTTAAAATATCCATTATGAAAACAAAAGTTTTAGACATAGGTAGAGGCTCTGTAGGCATCCTTGCAATTGGAAGAGAATCAGTACCAATAGACGAACCCAACTATCGAAGAACCAAAGGAGGATCTGAAGAACTTAACATTTCAGCTGAACCAGAATAAGAACAAGGACAAACAAGAAGCAGTTTGGTGCACTACCTGCAGGATGAAAGGACACCATACAAATGAATGCCCAACATTCGTACAGTATATGGCTACATAGATGCCAAACCCACTACCACAGGGAGGATTATGGTGCGAAATATGCAAGAAATTAGGTCACGACCCTTACCACTGTAGGATGATGTAGAAATACCAAATAGTTCCAAAGAACTCATATTGCACCTTTTGCAAGTCAGTTGGCCATGACAACAAAGATTACAGAACTATGGAGCTGACATGGGAAAGAACATTAGACACATACAGGGTACAGGCAGAAATGATGATTTGGCAGGCAACACCACATTTCAATCAAGCCACAACACCATACAACACTACACAACAACATTATAATACTGTGCCACAACCTTACAATAATTCGCAGCCGTAGTACAACCCAACATAGCCCCAGTACAATACCGCACAGTATAATCAGGGACCATAGTACAACCCGCTGTGAGGTGACCGCGTAGCTTATAGAGGAGTAGGACGAGCAAGAGGAGGTTTCATACGCGGTAGAGGACCTGTGACATGTCACAATTACTAGCAACTAGAACATTATGCACGAGAGTGTCCATTGCCACCCGTGACTTGTATGTATTGTTGCGCATCGGACCACGATACAGAGGAATGTCTGACATTACTTGTAAAGATCCAGGAAAAAAGGAATCAAAATAACCATAATGTTTAGTGGATTTCATCCGAAGCAAGGGATGACGGACGAAACATCAATATAGTCACTTGAGGAGGAATGAAAACCGGAAATGACGCAGTTCGACAGGAACCAATGCATAACCAATGGGTAAAGAAGAACACTGACCCAAAGAAGCAGTTCAACACACATAAGGAGAAGGAGATCTTTACAGAAGCCCGATAAGAATTCCAGAAGGAGAACATTGTGCTGACTGCACAACAGAGAAAGCAAGCCCCAGAATACGAAATGCCGCCATCACTGGACCATACCAACAAAATACAACTCGAGGAACAAGTAAGTATGATCAAATACTTTTTGCAATCATGCATCAAAATGCTAAGTGATCCTTCATCTGTCAAAATCTTGCAAAACATCCTAGAAAAATGTAGCAGTGAGATGAAACAAAAGCCATAATTGAAAACTGTCAACCACCTACACACAAGAAGAAGAACAAGTAGGGAATTTAGACTAAATGTTAACATTGGGGATTTCAATATGGGAGATATTATACTATATTTAGGATCCGAAGTGAATGTACTACCAAAAGATACATGGCAATGCATGGGAGAAGCTACATTGGGATACTCAATTGTTCAATTAAAGATAGCAAATCAACATAGAGTCCTACCCATAGGTAGACTGAAAGGAGTGACGGTAGATCTGGATGGTGTGTGCACTAAGGCAGACTTTGAAGTCATCGAAATATTAGATGGCACAAAACATTACCCGACGCTACTTGGTCTGGATTGGACGTTCGACAACTAGGCCATAATTAGCTTAAAGACCAGAAAAATGACATTTGAGTCGGGGGATTACAGGGTCATAGCCCCACTGGACCCATCAGAAGGCGAGAGGTTTGTAGAACCCACTTGTCTGGATTTATAAGAGATCGGCCAGTTGTATAGAAAAACTGCACACGATGCGGACTATATAAACCCAACTGCAGATGGGGTACTTAGTTGGTAGAGCATTACTTCATGTACAACAGACTCAGACACTGGGTTAGAAAACTAGTATCAAGTACTACACGAAGTATCCACGAGAAGGTGTGCCAGAATAGACTGCGCAGTAAGGTGGATTGGCACAAAAATCAGGGAACCACCCAGTTTTCATGGGCTAAATGATTTGGAAAATTTCTTGACACAATTTGAGGACGAAGTATTAGAAAACCAGAGATTGCTAGCACTAGATTTATCACTAAAGGCTACACCCACAATATGGTGGGGTGCACACAAAGAGACCATCATATATTGGTACCAATGTAAGCAATTACTGCGCATAAGGTTTGGCATAGAACATACAGGTAACAAACAACAAAAATATGACAGACTAGGCACACCAGAAAAACACTTGGAGGCATGTAAAACACGGGGGACAATGAAGCCACCGGAGGAATGGTCTTACCACTTCATTCATACGTTAGAGGGCATACCAAAAAATTGGTATACAGACCGGGAAATGCATAAAGAAACCAAGACATGGGTGACACTCCAACAAAACTTTACAATCACTTTCTCATTTGAGCATGAGAACCCCAACATAGACGCGGCCCTGAAAAGGATCAGAAACGTCATATTCATCGAAGAACTGGAAGTAAAAGTTATCACAGAGGTACAAAAATAGAATAAGCAGACAATCAAGGATCTATTGTCATGCTATCACGTACAGGAGGAAGCCCCAGATGAAGATGATCCGCACGATATTTAGATCAAAGAAATTGAAGGTGAGAGAGATGTGGAAGGACCACCCTTAGAGTCAGAGGGCATCTCTGTGCCAATCAAGATAAAGAAGTTTAACATAGGGACTTCCGAGAAAGCCAAAATGGTCATCATTGGATATTACTGGGATGAACAGACACTAGAAAGTATCACATAATTATTGCATGAATACAATGACCTTTTTCCCACAACCTTTACAGAGATGCAAGGAATAGCCAGAGAATTAGGAGAAATGAAGATACCACTCAGATCTGATGCGAGACCCTCTAAACAACGAACATATAGACTAAACCCCATCTATAAACAGAAAGTTAAAGACAAGATCGACAGGATGCTCGAGGCCGACATCATCGAACCAGTTGAAGAATCAAAATGGATAAGCCCAATGGTAGTACATGACAAAAAATAGGGAAGAGGGATCAGGATATGCGTCGACTTGAGGAAGTTCAATGATGCATGCCTACACGACCCATTCCCCACACCATTCACAGACGAAGTACTCGAGAATGTAGGAGGCCACAAAGCTTACTCATTCACCGATGGATTCTCAGGATATCATCAGATTAAGATTGCACAAGAGGATAGACACAAGACCACATTTGCGACATAATGGGGATCTTATCAGTATACAGTCATGCCATTCGGACTAAAGAATGCACTTGCGATATTCTCTAGAGTGGTCATTGCATCATTGAAGGAATTCATCAACCAATTTCTCAAAGTATACCTGGATGATTGGACGGTCTATAGCCTATTGAAAAATCATGTGGAAGTTTTGTGACTGATGCTAGAACGATGAAGACAGTGCCAAATATCACTGAATATCAAGAAATACATATTTGGAACACCATTTAGGATACTATTGGGACACATAGTATGCAAACAGGGTTTGCTAGTGGATCCAGCCAAAATCGCAGTCATTGTTAATATATTAGCACCAAAAAAAGTCTGCCAACTAAGAGCAACGTTAGGACATACGGGATATTACAGGAAATTCATCAAAGGCTACGCGCAGATTACAACGCCAATGGAATTTTTTTTTAAGGAAGGATACAAAGTATCAATGGAATGACGAGTGCCAACACGGTCTAGATACCCTGAAGGAAAATATGGCCACTGCACCAATATTGGTATTTCCATATTGGGAGAAGACATTCCATGTACATGTAGATGCATCAATGATAACACTTGGAGCTATCTTAGTGCAACCAAGAGTAGAAGAATTGGATCACCCGATAGCGTTTGCAAGAAGAAAATTATCATAATCAGAACAAAATTATAACACGACAGAAAGAGAAGGCCTAGCTATGGTTTATGCACTACAAAAATACAGACATTACCTATTGGGAAAACAATTTAATATGTTTACAGATCACTCAGCCCTAAAATACCTAGTCAACAAGCCAGTGTTGGGGGGGAGAATCTGTCGATGGTTTTTTCTATTTCAAGAATTTGACTTTGAGGTATTAGTTAAACCAGGAAAACTGAATGCAGGACCTGACCACTTATCGAGGATCACAAATGGAGAGGAACCAATGAATTTAGAAGACAGATTTACAGATGCACAACTATTCTCAGTACAGATTGCTAACAATAACTTCGCAGAGATCATCCAGTACTTGAGCACAGGTACTGCGCCGCAAGAATATACCACTGCACAAAAGAAGAACCTAGTAGTCTGCGCAACCGACTATCAATTGATCACATGACATATATACAACATGGGTGTAGATAGCATCTTACGAAGATACGTACTAGACCACGAATGACTAAGAATCTTAGTAGAAGCCCACGAGGGAATAACGGGAGGGAATTATGCAAGAAAAGATACCGTGCATAAAGTACTATGTGCAGGATTATGGTGGCCAACAATCCACAGAGACTCGAAATATTACTGTCTGCAATGTGATGTCTGTCAAAGGGTAGGAAAAATCAACAGAAGGGACGAGATGCCACTACGACTGCAAGTGACACTTCAAGCATTCGACAAATGGGCAATAGACTTTGTGGGACCAATTCACCCACCAACCAAGAGAATAGGGGAGAGATATATTATCACCGCGATGGAATACCTAACATGATGGGTGAAAGTTACACCAGTAAAATATTGCAGCACAGAGACAACTACACACTTTCTGTTTGAACATGTGATTAATAGATTTGGGTGCCCAATAATTTTGATGAGCGACCAAGGAACACACTTCATAAAAATAACCATCCAAGCGATGTTGGAAGAGTTTGAAGTTCATCACCAAAAAAGCACACCGTATCATCCACATGCAAATGGCACGGTAGAAGCCTTCAAAAAAATTCTAGAGAATGCCTTGAAAAATATATGTAACGTCAACAGAGAATATTGGGACCTCAAGGTACCAGCAGTGTTATGGGCGTATCAAACCACATGCAAAAATTTGACATGCCACACACCATTTAAACTAGTCTATGGTCAAGAAGCAGTAGTGACCTTAGAATTTTTAATACCTAGCCTATGTGTAGCATCCATTACACAAATGACAGAATGAGGCACAGTACAGGAAAGAATGAATCGGTTACTGTCAATGGAGGAAAACCGAATCTTGGCAGGATTCCATCAACAAGTAAAAAAAGCAATAGACAAAGCTTGGCATGACCACCACATCAAGAGGAAGACATTCAAGGAAGGAGACCTAGTATTTCTCTAGGACAGTAAAGCGTTGCAACACCCAGGAAAGTTGAGAATGCATTGGCTAGGAACATATGAGGTAAAATCTATCACGGACAGAGGAGATGTATAGTTAAGAGATATAGCGGGTGCAGACCTCATAGGAATGATCAATGGGATCTAGCTGAATCCGTACAAGGACAATCAACCACCCACCGCGTAGTAGGAAAAAAAGTAAAAACAAAACACGAAGCCAACAAGGAAAAAGATAACAACTATATCAAAAAGGGAAACAAGTGAGAAAAGGAAAGTTGGCGAAAGCAGGCTGACAGGACAGCACAAGGCAGAGTTAAAGCAAGGCAAGGACAGATTGGATCTTCCATTAAACGTGCCAATTGGAGACGACAAAGAAGGCATAATGGAAAGTACGAAACCGCCATGGATGCATTGAACCCACAGTTATGGTGCATTAATCGCATGATGGAGGAAGCATCCTCGACAAGATTCATGACGAGCCCATACAACACATGAGAACATAAGCAATTAGTCTATTCACAAGAGGAGAATAGGAAAAGAGAAATAACAGCAAGAATGAACAAAGTGAAACCACAGAGCTCACCGAAGCCATTCGAACTCCGCAAACATTCGACATACACCATTATGGCACCACCAAATCTCGTAGAACCAGTCCAGACAACTAGATCAATCAGGGCTCAGACGAGGTCACGAGGACCATTAGAATAAAGTGAACAACAAACACTTGAGATTGTCGACATTGACGAAATCCCTTCGCTAGAGGAAATACCAGTAGAGTCCACACCCATACTAGAGGAGGTTCCGCAACCACAAATAGAGGCCATGAAATAGGATACCCTAGCAGTAGTGCAAGAGACTCAGAACAAAGAAGAAGAAACCCACCAGGAAATACCACCATAAAACGCCGAAGCAACAGTAGGAGATAACATAAGCGCACAAAACCTGAAAGCAGAAGTGCAACCAGATGTTCCACAAATACCCATCCCAGATTTTTTTTCGGTCGTGCCGATGGGTGAAATGGCCATGACTTGGGAAGAATGGATGGTGAAGGAGCAATCATAAGCTGCTAGAACCTCGAGCCAACCATTGTAGTAGGAGGACCGAATTCAGATACCGAGCTCACCTTGAAATAAACTAGCTGCAGATATTGTGCTACCTCACATACCAGAGGGAGTACAAGTGGACCCACAACTATTAGGTCATGTCGGGAAGCTCAAGAATTCTAACCATGATGTAGCAAATGAAACCAAATATCCAGAGCTTGCACCATAGGTCTTTATGCAGAAAATAGTCGTGAACCAACTCGGAGAAACCATCACTCAGCCACACCAGTGGGCCACTTGACTGGACATAATAGGAATTCTAGGGTGGCTAAAGATACCACACTTTGGTAGAGGTCAATATGTGACGACATGCATCAAGCAACTATTAGAATTTATGCATGGAGGTGATATATGGATGGACAAGCCCATCCCCATAACTGTCGAACTTATCATGTAGATAACATGCCTACCCACCGGGGGTATGGATCCTGCGTTGATTCTTGACGATAAGTCCAAGGAAAAAACATTGGCAGAAGAGATGAATAAGAAATATGACACTGATAAGGGAACAAGAGGCATTATAATTAAACATATGAACAATGCCGCAACACAATTGGGTGCAAAAATCTTAGCCTACAAACTGCTAAGTAAGTGCTGCAAAGACAAAGTACTGGTAGGAGTCATTGCTGTTGCAGCTCAGTGTGCAGAAGTTACCTTCATGAGTTGGGCACCCTACCTATCAAAATTGTTCCAAGTAGACTGCAAAGACACGCATGACATAGGTACATAATTTCATTACTCATGGCTGATCACTCTCATAGCTTTCATGGGATGGCGAGAACTAGAATATGCCATCTTTGGCACCACACCACAGCTAGGAGGAGCAATATATCACGTCCTGATATCTAAGCCACTAGCCAAGCATAAGAGGGAGAATTGAATCATATTCGAAGCTTACCTACGGGAGATACAGGAAGCCATCAACCGAGCATGGAGAATAACACTAGAGGCTGTCGCATGATATGGGGGCATCGCCAATTTCTGAGCTAGGTGACAAACCATGTGGATACAACCAAGGGAGGACCCAGATAAACAGTGGCTATAGATGCGCTACTGCATCACCGAGGGTGATATCAACATGATCATCAATGAATGTCCTGATGAATGGAGGATTCCAACCATACCCATAGTAGTACCAAGACAAACAATAGAAGGACAGGCGAAAATATAGCCTCCACAAATCCCAGTACCCAAGAAATGTAGAACGGGCCAAACCAAGTCGACTTAGGTAGACGATGGCTTAGAGAAGCCAGGGACCCATAAGGAGAGGACATAAACCACCTAGCCAGCCAATGGGAAGAGGAAACCGACTGAGGGAGCACAGGAAACCACATCAAACCCCATCACACAGGAATCGGGGGGAACTAAGAGACCAAAGGTACAGGATGCAGGCACGCACAAGAAAATGAAGGCACAACGACCACCACCAGACTACACAATCATGGAGGATGATGGAGAGATGATTTCTAGGATGGTCCAAGACTTCCTCGCAGAAGATTTTGATCATGCCGCGCACCACAGGGATAAACTATAGAAGGAACTGACATAAATGGGGCAACTCCTTAAGAAATTCGGGGAAGCCCAGATCATGAGTAGTAGTAGAGGCATAGAACCATCGACCACACAAAACACAAAAAGGGTGGAGGTAGAAGAACGCGACCCAGTTCTTCTGATACCACATGCACATTCCACGGTCTACATAAAGACTAGCATGCTGAGAATGGATGAAATTGTGGGACAGACACCACTGAAGGATTTGGATTATATCCAATTGGTCTTGACATGGATGCCATTAAAATCATTACACAAACTACAGGTTAGCATCGACCACGAGATGCAGTCTTGAGCACATAAAAACTTAGTCGAGCTACAACAAGAAACAAAGAAGCAGGAAGCACTGGAATCAATTTGTGCACAGGCCAAATCGAAAAATAAGGAGGAGAAAGAATGCAGAAATGAGATGGAACTCAGAGTGGAAGAAGTTTTTGGGAAACTTCCAACTACTGCATAAGGAAATGAACTCCCAGCCATAGAGAAGATCGACCAGATTGCGTAGGAAATTGATCAGTATTAGAAGGAGATCGAGACACTCTGCGGACAGATTAGACCGACAACTCCACCAGTAGTGAAGGAGCAAAGGAAGCAGGAAGCAACGATACAACTGTAGGAGCTAGAAAAATAGGTCAACATGGCAGCCGAATTGTTGGATAAAGAAACACAACTTTGGACAAGGCTGGAAGAGGATCCAAAAGTCCAACACTGGGACAAGGAGGAGGAGAGGATCAATGCAACGATCCAAGAACTCAAGCAACGACAGAATACCATACCAATTTCGGAACGAGTCAAGGGGAATGCAAGAGTTGAAGAAGATACAGGTAGAACTTATCACTGTGCAAACACA
>ML798340.1:74664-85340 GCA_009831015.1 Picea engelmannii | reverse complement strand
TTATAAAAACTATATAAAATCCTTAGAAATTTGAATATTTTTACAAAAAAATCGCCAATCATTTATAGTTGACATATGAAGGATTAGTAAGATTCGCTAAGGTTTCTACATTTTAAAATAAATTTCCATCCTTAAAATCATCCTTGAACATGAGTGTCAGGCTCAAATAGAACTGTTGCAGGAATGGGTAGCAGAAGTACTTGCGTAGGTAGAAGAAGCCAGAAAACAGATAGCCCAGACTCAGCTAGAATGCGTAGAACTGATGAGCAAGGAAGTGGCAGCTCAGATAGTCAACACCATCAAGGAGAAAACTACACAGGCATTGACAAAAGTGACAGAGTTGCCAGAATAGTTCTAGACGATCACCAAGGAGATCGAGGAAGCACAGAGAAAGTAGGTGACTCAGGACGAGTCACATGTCAGTGTTGGGGGCCTGTTGGCACAAGGACAAACGAGAAAGAAGAATGATCATGGGAGAGAAAGCGTGTAGAAAAATGAAGTAACAACTGGAAAAAGAACAACACGCGCGCATGCAAGAAAGCATGCACAAAGGAAAGCGACAGCTGGAGGAAGAAAAACATGTGTATGGGAGAAATACCTAACGTAAGAAGGGTTAGGGTTTTGGTAATATTCTGAAAAAGGATAAAGAGCTTGAAATGTATAAATATAGATACAAAAGTATCAGTTAGAGTGTGGTTATGTTATGTTTTGTGGTAATTGTTAGCCGTATGAACCGATTTTGTAAGTTGTTGAGCATAGAAGATACAAGTTAAGGTAGATCTAAGGATTAGACTGCAGGCTGTGGATCCTGGTGTGAGCTAGTTCGCCTCACATAGATCTTACCCATCCTGATGGAGAATTGTAAGCGCGTGGTGCCATGAATACAAAACTTCCATAATAAAAGAGCCAAGAGCCAAATCTTTGTGGTCGTAGCCCAGGAGGGGGTGAACCATGGTAATCCTCATGTAATGTGTTAAATGTATGCATGTATCTTCTTTCTTTCAGAAATTAACGGTTAAGCTTGATGAATGAGTTAATACATTGTTATGAATCTTTTTATACTTTGCTTAAATAAAACTGTGGGATATATGTATGCGAATCCAAGGAACAAGTAGTTTCCCTTAATGCTCATGGTATCTAGCCTTAATCAAGAAACCCCTATCCCCTATTATATCCTAGTCTATAAACACCTGAGTCTTACAACCACCCATTTTAAGGCTATCTCGGGTGAGACTGTGCAGCGCCTTCCGGGTGCTGTGTTGCCTTCTGGTTTACCAGGAGGGCTGATAGTTTTAGAGGCTTTGTTGGAACCCTGAATGACATGAAACTTGGGTCAATAACTCATACAACCCAAGAAGGGAATCGATAAACCAACAGATATCGTCCATCATCCTCATAAACGTTGCTGGGGCATTTTTCGAACCAAAGGGCATGACCAACCATTCAAAAAGTCCTTTTTTTGACTTGAAGGTGGTCTTCCATACATATGTCTGTTCTATTGGGACCTGGTGGTAGCCACACTTTAGATCAATCTTACTACCGTATTTGGCCCTCGTGAGCTAATCAAGGAGGTAGTTGATTTGGGGAATCGGGTACCATTTCTAGATTGTGATTTTATTCAGGGCCCGATAATCAATGCAGAGTCACCAGGTCTCATATTTCTTATGCACCAACACGATTGGGCTCCCACAAGGTGATGAGCAGGGATGTATGTGTCCCTTGTGGAGCAGTTCCTGGATCTGCCTCTTGATCTCCTCATTTTCTAACAGAGAGTGGTAGTAGACTGGACCATTGGATAGCAGTGTACCTCGGGTCAGATCGATGGGATGCTTTACCTAGTAGTGGAGAGGTACCCTAGTAGGAGAGGAGAAGGTATCTGAGTATTCTTCCAAAATCTTATCCACTTGATTATGTTGAGTGGAGAGATCAGCCACAGAGGCCCTGGATGTGGATGCAATATTTTTCTCACTTTGCAAGCGAATCACAAAGAAGACAAATTTTTCTGTCTGAGAGATGACCTTCCTGCACTGCTTGGCAGAGATCAAGGAAAAAACACTAGGAGGGACTGCCTCAGGTATCCTGTACAATTTCATGTTCAAAGTAATAATAACACTATGAGGCCTAGAATCATATACAACATGACGTTCCATTAATGAGGTTGTCCCAAAAGAACATTAAAAAATTTGAGAGGAGAAATATCACACAATACCTCGTCTTTGAAGGGCTTGATGTTATACGACAATTGACACGATTGGCTGACGTGGATATCACTTCCTTGGTGGAGCCATCCAACGGTGTAGGGTTGTGGGTGAGACATTGTCGGTAGGGCCAACCGTTTGATGACCTCTGCTGAGATGAGGTTCTTTTGGCTACTACTATCAACGATGAAGTGCATTGGGGTTCATTTTACCCACATCTGTGGATGGAAGAGGCGCTATCCTTCTTCTGGCTCGTTTGGTTCACGAGGATGGAGCTTGGTGGTAGAAACAGTGGCACTAGGTTATGCGTCAATGATCTGTCTTTCCCTTTCTGGTTTTGACTCAGAGTCAGAACCCATATCTGATTCAGAGGCTTTCACTTCAGCCACCAACGATTTCTTTGAGCGAAAATCAGTAGTGTTATCCCATGGGCTCTTATGGAAGTCAAACCACTTCCCAATATATTTCTTTGTATTTCCAGTGTCCTTCTTTGCTTGCGGCTTGGATTGGTTGTCCTGATATTGTCCATATTTTCTCTGTCCTTTGTTTTGTGGGTTGGGGCCGCCCCTTCTTGGATTTTTCTATGAAGGGTTCCTAGGCCCAAATTGCTGTGTCTTTTGTTTGAGCTTCTACTCGATTTTGACGGCATATCGATAGGATGCACCCAAGGATGAGATGTCCATAAATTCCATTTCCATCAGGATGTATCTATGCTGAGCACCACGATACTTGAGAAATAGATTTCGCTTTGAATATTTGATACCCATCTTGGTGCACAATGTATGGAAGATATTTGTGAACTCTGTCACTGCTTGGTCTCTTTCTTGCCGCAGTGTGGTCCATTTGGTATACATGTCATCATAAATTCCAATAGGGTAGTATTTTTCCTTAATAGCATCCCTGAAGGATTCCCGGGTGGCCACAACTGTAAATAATGAGGGTTCCTCTATTTACTTTTTCTAACATAAAGTTTCCCACCAATATTTTACATGGGGAATGACTTTGAGGAGTGCAAAAGTAATATTTTATCTATTTGAAAAGTTGTGGACATAAAAATACCCTTCTAGCAGATTCAACCACTTGTCTACACCATATGCGTCTATCTGACATTCAAATATATGAATATCGAAGTTGATTTGTACCTTGAAGGGGTGGCACCTCCGCTCGAGGAAGATGCGTTGCCTGTTGGTAGCAGCCGAAGGATTTGTGCAGAACTATCCATCATCTCGTTCCTCTATTGCATGAGGGATTCCTCAAGAAACATTTTGAAAGGATATCCTGTCTTGTCATATTTATTTTCTCCTACCATGAGAGGTCACTTGGGCAAGCAAGAGATTTTTTCCTCAAGAGAAACAAGCTCGAGACCCAATTCTTTGTACCCTGACCTCATTGGGGACATGCATTAAGACGATAAGGAGCAGACCGATCTGATACCACTCATCCGGATTTTATTAGAAGAATGAAATGAATACAAATTATTAAAATATGGTTAACACATAATAACAAATATATAGTAAAACTGGTTTTCTATTCAATAACGAAATAAGCTGAAACTGTAAAATGCAGCGAAAAACAAACTTGCTGGAATGGTGGCAGCTTATCTCTGAGAAGAGATGTGACGACTGTGCTTATTCACAAGAAGGTCCTTAAAATGAGGCTCTGAAGGAATTTTTACAATAAACAGGAATGTCAAAAACCTAGACATCCAAAAACCTAACCCTAGGAGATGAAGCGCCGAAAGTCATGTGGGCCCCGTTTGGGTAAGTCAGTACATCAACTTCCTGGGGTCGTAACTTTTGTATACGATCTCTATTTTAGGCGTACGATAACCCATTGGAAAGGTATCATAGAGGATATTAAATTAGGGGGATCAATAATTCATTCGGATATCAATGATAATCTCGATCCCTAAAAACCTTCATTTAGGTCCTCAAAATGGCCCCAAAAGTTAAAATTGCTAAAAATAGTAAATTGCCAAAATTGTCAGAAAACTATTTTGAGCAAGTTGGAAAAGGTGGGTGGACACCGAAATCCACCTTGATCATCATGGTAATCAATAAAGAAGTAAATTGACACATGTATCTATACTTTCACGCCCTAAAAATACTCACCATCAAAGACAAATTTCCCATTCATGTCATTGATGATCTATTGGATGAATTGATCAGTGCTCAATACTTTACTAGAGTTGATATTTGTTTTGGATACCACCATATATGCATGAAAGAAGAATAAATTTGATCCAATTGGATATCGGTGGCCACCCACCTATTCCACTAGGCTCGAAAAACAATTTTCCACCTTGGCAGTTTTTCGGGTTCCAAACTTCCGGGGCCGTTTTGAGGCCCTAAACGATGTTTTTTGGGGATTTGGGGCCCAGGTGATTGTCAAAGACATTGAAATAGGCCATGCGAAAATTTTTCTTCTCGTTTATACCTTTCCAACAAGCTATCATGTGCCTAAAATGAATATCGTATGAAAAAGTTACGACCTCGGGAAGTTGATGTACTAACTTACCCAAACATGGCCCACATGAATTTTGGCGCTTCATCTCCTAGGGTTAGGTTTTTGGATGTCTAGGGTTTTTGAAATACCTGTTTATTGTAAAAATTCCTTCAGAGCCTCATTGTAATCATCTTCGTGCGAATGAGCGCAACCGCCACATCTCTTCTCAGAGATAATCCGCCACCATTCCAACAAGCTTGTTTTCCGCTGCATTTTACAGTTTCAACTTATTTCTTTATTGATTAGAAAACTGGTTTGACTGTATATATGTTATTTTGTTTTAAGCATATTTTAATAATCTGTATTCATTTCGTTCTACTCGTAAAATCTGGATTAGGGGTATTAGAGTGGTCTGCTCCTTGCCGTCTTAATGCATGCCCCCAATGAGGTCAGGGTACAAAGAATTAGGTCTCGAGATTGTTTCTCATGAGGAAAAAATCTCTTGCATGCCCAAGAGACCTATCATGGCAGGAGAAAATAAATATGACAGGACAAAATATCCTTTCAAAATGTTTCTTGAGGAATCCCTCATGCAACAGAGGAACGAGATGATGGATAGTTTTGCACAAATCCTTCGGTGACTACCAACAGGCGACACATCTTCCTGGAGCGGAGACGTCGCCCCCTTCAAGGTACAAATCAACTTTGATATTCCTATATTTGAAGGTCAGATAGACGTAGATGCTATAGATAAGTGGTTGAATATACTAGAATGGTATTTTTTGGTCCATAACTTTTCGAATAGAGAAAAGATTACTTTTGTGCTCCTCAAAGTCGTTCCCCATGTCAAAGATTGGTGGGAAAATTTCTGTGAGAAAAAGGAAACAAAGGAACCCTCATTATTTACAGTCGCGACCACTTGGGAATCCTTCAAGGATGCTATTAAGGAACAATACTACCCTATCAGAAGTTATGACGACTTGTATACCAAATGGACCACACTGCGGCAAGAAAGAGACCAAGTAGTGCCAGAGTTCACAAATATATTCCATACCTTGTGCACCAAGCTGGGTATCATCAAATATTCAGAGCGAAAAATGGTGCTCAAGTATCATGGTGCTCTATATAGATACATCCATACCAAAATGGAATTTCTAGACATCTCGTCCTTGGGTGCGACCTACCGATATGTCATCAAAATTGAGCAGAAACTCAAACAAAAGACACAACAATTTGGGACTGGGAACCCCTTGTTAACGCTCTGTAAATTCCCAGAGGTTATCAGAGTAGAAGAAATTTACAAGAGGTAACTTTATCCAACCACTTTGAAACCAGAATCTAGCCCTACCAGCTTTAGAGAGGGATCTCTCTGTATGATTTAACTATGTTTTAACTTTGAGATATTAGGCTAGTTAAAAAAAATAAGATTGAATGGTTTGTTTTGTTTTTTTTAGGTTGGCTGAAAAGGTTTTTACGCCTCCGTTGGGCTATGGGGTCTGTATTATAAAGATTGAGGTCTAAAACATAAAATAAAAGATTCTTTTCATAGGGAAAGATAATGCATTCATTGGATTCTTTAGCAATAAAGTGATGAATAGCCGAAAAGATGATAATATCAATTAAAGTAAAGAAACATTTAAGAATTTATTCATTGTAATATCAGAAAGATAAACATTTAGATCTTTCAAAGCCAGAAACAGGGTATACAAAGATAAATCCTGCAACATGCGCTACTTTAAAAGATTAGATTAGAAAACAATATGACCACTGAGGGAGAAAAACATTTAACATAGAAAAGAAAACATCACCAATGAATAACACGCGAGAATCCTGTGAAACATCCCTTTGTATTGCTGGAAGATCTCTTGATAAAAATTACAGTCTTTCTAGCTTAAAGGGTGTAAAGATCAACCCTCGGTACTTCAAAGTTTGAAGTATTTATAATAAAAAATTACATACAATCCTGCCATAAAGATTAGGATGTGGTAGTTCTAAATTTAGCTAACTAACTCAACAAGATACAAAAATTCAAGAACTGTTTGATGATGTGTTGAAATCTTCATGCTGATTTCTGGGGTAAATTGTTGGTGAGTCCTCTGCACGACTTCGCCTGATTGGATTGCTGACTGGGCTTGGAAACCTTAGCTCTTACTCGATCAAATTGCATATCTCTTCCCATCGAAGGTGACTGGGAACAACGACTTTGAGTAGTCTTCGGTATACTTCATCCATCTCTGTATACTTGGAAAAAGTTGGCTTGACGATGAAAATGTACCAGATCTCATGCTGTATGCTGATATCTGACTGTAAAGCTTCTAAGAATGCCTTGCCTGTGATACTTCCCTGTATTCTCAAGAATTTCAAACTATCTTTAGCCACGGTGGCTAGTTTATTTTTATAATTGGACAGTGTCATTAACTTGTCATTTATGACCCTTAAGCCAGGGAGGCCTTTGTTCTGCAGAGCTTCAATTTTGCTAAAAAATCTTTGCACTCCTATGTCCATAGTCTGGAATTTCCCCTCCAACTGTAGCATTAGTCCTCTTTTGGTCAGGACCCTCTTGACCTCGAGGATAGTTTCTGTCCTATATTCAATTTTCAAATCCTCTAACTCTTCTCTCGTTTTTGAATTCAGGAATTTAATGATCTCAGTGGATTTTGTGGGCATCTCTCCCAATTCTGCTCTTGTTTTCTCAATAGCCTCCTTGCTTCTTTGCACTAGTTCATTTTGCTAGAACATAATTTGTACCATGGGCCAAATTTCATTTACGGACTTGGTGATATCCATCCAGACACTTTCCTTGACCTCAGGAAGTGTTTTGCCTGCCACTGCTTTCTTTTGAAGCTATTGCAATTCCTGTTTGATCTTGTCTGATGTTTGTTTCTCCTTGGAGTAGCTAGTTTGGTAAGAAGACTTGAGTTCCTGAAGGTTCTCAACCTCCTTTTTAAGTCTGCTAATCTATGTCTCTTGCAAATTCATCTCTTCCATGGATTTTTCCAGTTCTACTATTTTCTCCAGAGCTGTCAGTGGAGTTGCTGAGGGAATCTCTGTTGCAGATGCTGTGCTTACTCCTGTGAGTGGAACTACACTCAATGGAATGACTTCCATAGGATTTGATTGTTCCTTCTCTTTTACTAACCTTTCCAATTCTGTTGCCATCTCTTTCAACTGTGCATTCTGCTCCATGATCAACTTGAGCATCTCATCCTTTTCACCTTCTGTCTCAGCTATCTCCTTTGCCTGTGCATCTTCCAGTGGTGGCAGTTTCAACTATTTCCTCAGAGATGCTATATCAACATTTTTCTTTTTAAGCATCTCTTTGACTGCTTTCACATTCGAGGGGTCATACCCGATCTTGAGGACCAATTCTTCCAATGTCTTAATTGTGCTATCCTTTGCAAAGGATGATATCTTTTCTAATTTCAGTTGTGTCTGGACATTGCTTAGAGATACCTATAATTTAGCGGCCGCAGTAGAAGCATTTGCCAACGTGGAGAAAACCATTTCCCCAGTTTTCTTGTGCAGGTCCATTTGATCAGCATGATGCACATCCTTAGTATGAAACTCAAATGTTTCCCTTTTGTAACCAGTGATTACTTTCAGGTCTGGCACCTGTGCCTACAGAAACGCCATGTGCATTCCACCCTTCTCTGTATTGAATGCAGATAACAATCTGTGTTGTGCCGTTGATGTCTGTTTCCAAAACTGAGCATAAGTACTGTTGGTCAGCGTCTGATTTTTTTTTTTTATCAGGTCATACTTCTCAAAAACACTCAACTTTGGTCCTACTTTACTCGGCTGGTCGACTAGTGGCGTATTCATGGGCTTGGAAAAAACTGTAGGCATGATCTGCTTGTTGCTTGTGCTAAGAAGTGACCGATCATATTTCATAGTTGCAGTGGATTGGATTCCCTTTTCACCAGCCATGTCAGGTGTATGACTGGTTTTTGGCCTTTTGGTGTGTAATTGGAAATCTTCAGCCGAGACTTCGGAGACGGAAGGTGAAGTATCCTTCCTGGGTCTTTTCTCCTTGGGAACCTATGGTGTAGTAGTCTGTGAGATGATCACCGAAAGGTCCTGCTGTTCTATCTCAACCAGAGTGTTCGACTCCCATTCTGTTTGATTTGTGAACTTCTCTATCTCAGGCTTGGGTGTATGAACATATGGGAGATTTTTATTTTTAATCATCATCTCAGAAATTATCCCACATGGATCATAGTGCCATATGAAACTAACATAAAACTTCATTTCTTTCAACAGTCTATCTACTTCCTCCCCAACACCTCGACTATTGCAGATGAAAGACCCTATTTGCCCTTTAATTCTAAGCTGCTGTTTCTTTTTCAAAGACACAAAATGTATGCCATCGGAGTTAATCATTTGCCTTATATACTCCAGGGAAAATATCCTCACGGGTAGATACTTGGGAAATTATGTATGGAGCCAAATCACATCCATATACTCTGATTTCAGTGTGGCTTTGGTAAATATACCAGAATCCAGTTTTTGCAAGGTCTGAGAGGTGTAAAATCCTATGAATCTCCTCATTTATTATTGGTTCAGTTCTGCCGCTTAGCATGCTCACCACTGGATGGTAGAGCTGCTCGATAAAATTTTTGAAACTGAACTCTGTTGAATTTTGTCTGAGTAGTGAATTCCAAGCTGTCACTGCCTGTGGTCTCTCGTCCTTGCCTATTTTCTACATTGAAAAGGAGAACCTGTCCGCTTGAGAGAAAGTGAACATTTAGGCCAGTATTGAGGAATACCGGAACATGCCTTCTAAGGCAAAATTTGAGAACTTCTCGTGAATACTGTCCGCCAGGAAAGTGTTGTATTCGAACTGAGTGGTGGGTCTTTCTTCTATGGAGAAGATGGATAGAAAACCCAATATGGGTTCATCCACCCATTTGTCAGAAAATTAACCAAGCAGAGCACAAAGTGATGAAATGACTTGGTTTCCCTTGTCTGATAACAAGGAGGAAGGGTACGGGGGATTTTTCTTAGGGAGCTGGACGGCCTGAGGGAGGAAAAGCTCGAAAATTTGGGCTCTTAGAGGGAATGATAGTTTCTGGTACAACTCCGTGATGACTTCGATATTGAAAGGGGACGCAGATTCATCTCTGGGTATCTACATCATCTGATCAATGGCTTCTGGTGTAATGAAGAACAAAGTTTCTCCTGATGAAGATAGTATGGCTCTCTGGTTGGGGAGGTAATGAGCCTGGCATTTGAGGGTGAATTCAGGGAAATGGTGAACTTGGGGGAAAATATACAGAGGAAGGTTGGACTCCTAGAGCCCAATTTCATCGCTCTGATCTAAGAAAGTCTCTTTGAGCCATGACTGCAAATCCGTGAAGTTGAATTCCACCTGGTGTCTGCGATTAAATGATCTTTGTCGACCAAATGGATCCTGTCGAGATCAACGGGAGGCGGGAGGAAAGGATTTTCCTCAGCTTCTGCTTTCTTTGATTTTG
Source organism: Picea engelmannii (assembly GCA_009831015.1). Lineage (NCBI taxonomy): Eukaryota > Viridiplantae > Streptophyta > Pinopsida > Pinales > Pinaceae > Picea > Picea engelmannii. Next base: position 75,223 of record ML798340.1, on the reverse strand, counting down.
GCACCATCACTGTGAAAATACCTGCAAGTCAAACAAAACATTAGTGGGGATGATTGTGGTTTTGGACGGCTGACTGGAATGGAGAGGAGATAGGGAAGAATTCTCTGGTGCGATGGACAAAGTAACAGTGGGAGAATGAAGGAAAAAGGGTAGTTTTGAGCAAACGGATACCCGTTGGGCACGGGAGACAGATCATTAGGCTAACAGATAAGTTAGCCATAATAAATGTCCAACGGGTCCTTTAGAGCATGCGATGATAGGTAGCAACGAATGACAAGTACGACAGGGTGGCGTGGAGGGTGTTGATTGGGAATTTACCATGATGAAGGGACTTGTAATGCGTGAACCAGGGAAGTGGACTGACAGAGTTATGAGATGTGATATTTAGGGAAAAAAAGTGGAAAATGATGTCATGGGGTGACGGGGGGTATGTCAAAAAATGATGAGTGGTACGTGGTGGGAGTCTAGACCAATGGATTCCTACCACGTAGAGAAAAAAGGGCCCGCCAGAAAACCACTCCATTCTGGAACCCCCCCCCCCCATCGTTAAAAGTAGACC